>PVHY01029181.1:0-14530 GCA_004024945.1 Uropsilus gracilis | reverse complement strand
GGTAATCTCCAGGGCAACAAACAACCCCCTCTGGCTCCAGATGTCCAGCCTCTGCCTTCCTCTTTCTGGGCTCCAACAACAGCTTCGTTTCCTCTCATTTCCTTTTTCTTTTTCATTGATGATATATTTTTAAATAATTTATATATATATATTTCACACCATTGTAATCCCCAGGGGTCACCCACCTCCTCCCCTACCTGGCCTCTCCACCTGGTCCCCCCCTCCCCATTGTGTGCTTTCTTTTGTAAACTTGTGTCCGTCGTTTGTAAACTTGTCCCAAGTACTGGCAAATCTCTCTTCCAAGCTGGCAGCAGGAGCTCTGTTACACTCTCCAAAGAGCAACAACCCAAGTCCGGTGGATGGGATGAGGTGACAAGAGCTAAATTCTTGATCCCAAAGTCTGGAGGTGCTCAAGCTCCCCACAATGTCCACATCACAGTCACTGAAATAAAAAAATCCTCCAGAGTCTGACCCCCACATTTCAGGAGCAACTGGGGTGGATGGAAAACAACCTGGGTCTGAGGCTGAAACCCCATCCCTCCTTGTTTCCATTTCAGCGGAACAGGGATTGATTTCAATCTCCATGTAGGATTTAGAGTTGAATGTTGATTTGCTTCTGTGTTTCGTGGTATAAACCAACTATGAAAACTCTTGAGGATTGCAAAATTCTTTGTGACATTCCTTTCTTCTTCTTTCACTCTCCCGTTTCCATCATTCTTCCCTCCTTCCCCATTCCACCGGTTTTTAAGTCTTATTTCTCATCATTATATTTGTGCGGTGCAACAATTAAGATCTGACCACATGGAGCAATTTAAAACGTGATAAAATGTGTTATTAGAAGTTATTTTATTTGTTTCTTGATGTTTGAAACTATCATCATTCATGGCAGGAACACATTTGCTGTTATTGTTTAGTTCCATGTTTGAGAAGATGGCTGCTAGAATGGAATGGGCAGTGAGGTTTGCAGTCATTACAGTTTGGAGTAGCGATGTCAGCGCATCTACAATTTCTGAGATCCTCTCAGATTTTATTTATTATTTTTTATTGAATAATTTATTTATATATAAATTTCACATCTTCATAATTCCCGGGGTTTACCCCCCCACCCTCCTCGACTGTTCCCACCCTGTGCCCCCAACCCCCAAGTTGTGTACTTCAATTTGGTTGTTATTTGTTTTGACTTTTCTTCATGACTTTGTGTTTATCTTTCCCGCATCCCATGTAATAGTGAAACCATCTGGTGTCTGACTTTTTCTCTCAGATTTTTAAATGACTGCCAATGGTCATCACCTGCTGGAGCTTTAACCATATATATGGGGTGAAGAGAAAAGTAAGCACAACCCTTAGAAAGTGATGCTGACAAGGGGATTGGGGCTCAACAGTGCTGTAGCTGCTTAGGTCGGATGTTGGTGAGGTTTCCATTTTGTAACATCTTCCAGATTTAAAAGGAACCCCACTACTTTAGACAGAAGATAAAATCCCTTTTATTCACAACAGCCTCACTGCTGCCTTGGGAATCAGCTTCAAGATCCAGTCAGTACCACATTTTTTTCATCCAGTCATCTGTTTTGGGGCATTTAGGTTGCTTCCATGTCCTTGCAATTATAAATTGTGCTGCAGTAAACATCCGAGCGCATGTGTCCCTTTGTACCCACATATAGGTCTCTTTTGGGTAGATTCCCCCCCAAAATGTGGTACATATACACAATGGAATATTACTCATCAATTAAAAATGACAAATTTGATGAATTTATGGAAACCTGGAGGTACCTAGAAGAAATCATTCTAGCAGAAACGAGCCAGATGGAAAGGGACAGAAACCAAATGGTTTCACTAATATATGGTCAACCAAATGAAACTACACAAGGGGAAAATGGGGACCAGCTGGAGCGGGTGGGGAGGGGAGGTGGTGGTGACCCCCAGCGACTGAAATGATCTGAAATTTATATAAATAAATAAATTAAATTAAAAAAAAAGATCCAGTCAGTCATATTCCATCCAACCTTTTGTTCCACTGGCCACTTGTGTGTCTGTCTCTAAGATCCCATAATAATGTCTCCCAAATTGTCATTTTTTGGATGTTTGCTTATTAATTTCAGAGTTTCAGCTTTTCTATAGTTCTCAAACACCTATTTTTTCAGGTGTATGCATTTCAATGTCTCTTTTTACTTTTGGCCTTGTCTTAAAATTTAGGATTATTTCTGTTACCCAATCTTTTCATTCAAAGTTAAAAACTTTAACACTTGTGATTTTACTATTGCAATGAAAATACTATCTTCATCTGAAAATATAAACATTTCAACATTTTCTTCTAAGAGTTCAAATATGTATTTATGATATTTGAATGGATATCTTATGATTCATCTTTCTTCATTAGGACACAGTGATTTGATATTTTTATATGAAACACTACTTTTCTTGTGCTATGGTTCATGTCATTCCTTGTGACTTGTAAATCATCCTTTTTTCTTTCTAATATGATACAACAATTTTCTATATAATCTGAAATTAAAACCTGGACCAATTCCAACTGCTTTTTATAACATGTTCTCAGCAAATTTCTTATTCCTCTTTCCTAGTTACTCATTCTAAAATGGAAATAGTAACATGCTAGGTGTGTCTAGGCATATTAAGTTAAGCTAATACTGATAAAGAATGTGGTGCTCATACTATAAAATTCGTATTGTTGACAGTGCTGTGTTATTGCATCTTATCTGATGGGACAAATCTTGTTAGTGCACTGGAGAGAGTTAGCAAATATTGTTAAGTTTCTTATCTAAATATTTTGATTCATGAGGAATAGGGAGGTCAGCCTCTAATGGGCATTGGGCTGAATCCTTATTCTAGAGTCATAGCCAGGAGAGGAGAGTGTCTGATGCAAAGAAATCATGCCTGACCTCAAATTTGCCACAAGGGAATAGAGCGCCAAGTTCGCTTCCCACTTCTTAGGATTCACTCTCTCTCTCACAATGGCTAGTTGATCAGAATGAGATGAACGCTAGAGCTATTTTTAATTAGGAGCCTTGAGAATTCATACTTGGATGTCCCTGAAAAGATAAATGCCCCTTTCTCCGCCCTTCTTCCCAAGCGGATTGACCTAAGACCAAGAACTACTGTTGCTGAACCTGGTCTATGTCTCCCCCATAACTTAAGCACTTCCTTTGCATGTGTAGAGACCCCTCCCCGTGCATCACCCCATGCACCAGCACAGGCAGGTCCTGCTCCCTGCTGTGCTGAGGACACTGCATTTGACCTCAGTAAGTATTTTTGGGAAGGTGTGCATGTGCCTGAGCGCAGGTCGTAGAATTTTGCTCGTAGTAACACCAGGCGTTTGGACATGAGTCGTGCCTACAGAATGTTACTTAAAATTAATAGAAAGTTCAGGTTTGTGCTTATGTTACTAACTTTAATTTTTTTATGGTATTGTCATTCAGTTACAGGTTTTGTAAGTTTCAGCTGTGCATGGTTGTAATCCACATGTGTCTAGACTAATTTAAGTCACCAATAAAGTGCTAAATCTGTCCATCATGCAACCGACCTTTCTCCTGACTCATCCTCTTCCCCTTCCCTTCTTCACAGGCCCGCTGTGCTCCCTTCGTACCTGGTCCTCTGCCCTCTCTCTGCCTCTAGTAACCTCAGTTCTACAGTCAGATTCACAGAATTTATTATTGCTTTGACTTTGTCTGAACATGTGTTTTGTGTCTCTACATCAATGCATGTTTGGCTAGTGTTCTCTTGAGTATGAATTTTAGAAGCCCACTAAAGCAACTTTCATAGAGAAGGTAAGATTATAAGATAAATACAAGAATACCTAGCTCAGGGAGGGGAAATGATGAGCAGGTGTCTTTTTTACACTTGAAGATTCCTTCCTGCAGGTCTGTGGAAGTATAACTGGTACAGGGCTCTCTGCGATATTGAGGTGCACACATGAGGACTTGGCTTACAATGATAACCACATAGCTTTAACCCCTCAGTCTACAGTACCTGAGCCCCAAGCTGGAAAGCCTCACTCCAGTATCACTGCCATCTCTCCCTTTCTGTTCCTCTCTCTGCTCTACATGAATCACACCCACCAGGCAATATCCCATAGCCAGTCTCCAATCCTTCCTCATTGTTGTGTCTGTGTTGACTCCTTTCCCCAGTTCATCAAATGCATTGAGCCATAGTATTACAGGCGAATTATTTTTGAATGGGGATAATGTTGAGAAATATCAGTGTGGAAGCTAATGAGTTTATATAAGTTCACACATATTTATTATAAAGCTATATATATATCTCAGCAGTTGCTTCTGTGGCATTAGCTACACCGCTACCTGTTCACAGTTATCATTTCTGTCTCTGATGAAAGCATTAATGATCTGGCAGCTTAGTAACTCTGAAGCTTATAATACAGTATGGTCACTATCATATCCATGCCAGCAGCAGATCTCCAGAATTTATTTTATTCTATTGCATGTCTGCACCGTTTAGGCCATGTGTCCTGTTCTTTATCATATTCACCAACCAGGAAACCAAAGCACTGATAGATTAATTTAAGTTCAAGGAGGTGTAGCCATAGAACTCAAGCACAGGAGTCAGACTCTGTATTTCATCCTTTGGTTAACAACTCATGGCCACACCTGGCTTCCTGGTCAGTCACTGGATTAGGGGTCACTTCACAATCCTGGGGACAACACTTCCTAAATCTCAGATTCTTCGCTGATGCCTCCTAACAAGTGTTACCCTGCACAGCATCATCTAGAATCTAGGTGTCATTTCCCTCTGTTGGGCCAGGTTGGTCAGACACCACTCTCTGCCCACTCGGAGTCTCACCATGGTGCTGGTCCTTCCAGGAAGCAGAGTGTGGTCAGAGTGTTTGCAACATACACACAGGGGTATGACAAGCTCTAAGAAGGGGTAAAGCTGAGTTATCCAAGGACCAATGTTTATCCTTACAAAAGGAAGACCTTTCAAACCATATCCTGATGTGATGGATTCTGGACTGGACACCAGAAAGCTTGATGGTCCATCAGATGGATCTTGGGAGCAATGACCATCTGTGATAAAGACCAATAACTGTACAAGTTAATGACTTCTGTGATCTCTTCCAATGAATGAATATTAGTAAGTGAATGTACTTCATTTCCTCCAACAGCCAGTCTTCTGTGTTATTATTGCCTCCTTCTCTCACAGTTTAGTTTCTAGATCTGCTCTCAAAGAATTTATTTAATGGAGACTCTCCATTTCCTTTATACCATTTCCCCTGGTTTTAGACTCTGCTTAGATTTTTTGTGTCTTGTCTTTTACTCATCCCCTATACAGTGGAGACAAGTGAGAATTTAACACCTGTGAGGCAGGTAATAGAATTGGGTATCTCCCTGGATGGCACACAAGGCATTATAGTTTTTTTTCGATATATGACTGGGTCTTTTAAAAATATATTCTATTATTTTATATCAGCACATTTGATCAAACCAGCACTAAGCTGTTCTGTACTGACTGTATTTGTTCTTGACCTCTGTGTCAGCAGTGTTATATTAAAATACTGCGACTCTCTCTGATATCCATACACTCACTGATGTTCTTTGCTCATCTTACCATTCTCTTTTAGAGTTAAGGAGACTCTTAAAAGTTCAAATTGCAACTCTCCACCTCACCTGCTCTTGAATGTAACCTGCTCATTTTAGAGTTTGACAAAATGTGACCTGTTCACTCAGGGTTTTAATCACAAACTTCATTGCTTGAGGCATTGTCCTTGGTTTCTTCTTTTAGTGATGGCTCTACTCTGACTGCGAAGCACAAAAAGGAGAAAACACATTAACCTCTATTACACATTATAGTGTGAGTTTCATTGTGGATGTCTCCTCACGGATCTATTCAGTGACAAACTGTGTTAAGGAATCATAGGATGAAACAGATCGCCATTCCTAGGAAAGCTAAAGCTCATGATCATAAACATGAACTCATTTATTTGAATTTAGTCATATTTCTGTGTCCATATTCAGGCGTATGATTAGCTTGAATATTTCCTTTCATGCTACACTTGAGGCTATTGGCATCAATCTTTAATTGGCCCCCAACAAATAGGTGCACTGAACTCCACCTATGAGTCATGCAAGGGGCAAAACACTGGGATGGTGATGGTAAATAAGAGCAGGTACAAGTCTTCATACAAACGTCAAACAAGAACTTCCCAGCACAGCTGTATGTCCTGTCTTGTGCAGGACAGCAGACTGGGGGGGGGGTCTCACAGATCTGTCCTTCCTTTTCTCTATGCCTCAGGCTACTTTTCTCTCAGATCCCTTTCCTCCTCAAGCTCACTGACCCGCAGGAACATGTATTTCAACCTAATACTTTCCTTTCCTTATACTTTACCAAAACTTTCTATCCACATCGCTCTCTCTAATTAGTGTTCTCCAGGGAGTCAATCGTGTAATATCTACATGCATTTTCTTTTAATTTTATTAATATGCATTCAATCATTGCCTTGCAGCAGTGTGTGTCAGGTGTACAGTCTACATCAATATCTCTGTGTGATGTTCCCCACTGACATCGCAGTGTCATCCTTCACCCTGCAAGTGACCCGTGACTCACCCAGTTACACTTCCCTTTTGTGTCAACATCATTTCGTTCTCAAAGTTTGAGACTTTGTTTATTTTAGTTTTTTCCTTTGCTTTGTTTATCCCCCCCCTCTGAATGTGATCATATGGTGTTTCTCTTTCTCTGACGCATTTCCTGTTTATATTAATATTTTGGGAGTGGGGATTGTCCCTTTCGGTGTGTTTACCATGGCTTCCCCCACCAAGACACTGTCCTCACCGCATGTTGCCATGTTTTCCCCACTGCAGGTTTGCACCCATCTCTATTTCCTGCCTCTGCTCCAACCGTCCTTGACGTCTTAGACTTGAGGTCAACTTTTGAGCTGTCTTTGACCCTTTGTTTAGGTTCTCTGTAGTTCCCACAGAAGTGAGATCATCTCATATTGATCGCTCTCCTTTTAACTGATTGCCAAAGACATTTCTTTGCACTTAGCAAGACCACCACCAGCTCCATCCTTGCTGCTGCACACGGCATGAATTTATCTTTTATGGTTATCGAGTAATCTTCCATTGCGCGTATCGGCCTCACGTGGACCCACTCATGTTTGGGACACGTTGCCATCTCCGTGTGTTAGCTACAGCAGATAGTGTGGTCATCAGCTTGGCGTGCAAGACGTTTCCGTGCAATCACTATTTTTGTGTTTTGGAGATAGACACCTGACAGAGGGATCTCCGGGTCACAGGGCAGATCAGGTCTCGTCTTTCCGTCAGCCCTGGACACTGCTCTGTCAGTCTCTCAGCGGAAGGGCACGAGCAGCACGTTGAGTCCTAATCTTGGCTACTTTGGTGCTGCTGCCCTGATCATGGAGGTGCGCGAATCTCTTGGAATCAGGGATTTTGGTGTCTCCGAGTAAATGACAAAAAGTGGGAATACTAAGGCAGTACACATTTCTGTCTTTAATGTTCTGAGCTGTCTCTAGACTGTTTCCACTAGGAGTCCAGTAGGATGCTGGCTCATCACCCGGAAACTAGGACTCCCTTCTGGGCACATGCTCTCCAACACTTTCCTTTTGTCTCTCTGAGAGCAGCCGTCTCACTGGAGGGCCTGAGACTGATTGCTGGGATTTGTGATCTCCAGTAACAGCTGTTTCCACGAGCCCCGGGTCCTCACACGCACTTCGCACGTGGTGTCTTATCCTTTGTTCTCACTGTGATTTTGGATCTTCTTAGGCTCGTTCCAGGCAGCTGCCCAGGGCAGAGCGATCCGGGGGAGCTGTGTAACTAGACGTGTGGTTGGAGGTCAGGAGAGGTAAGCGGCCGCTGCACTGACCGTGGTGAGAGCTGGCTGCTGGGCGGGTGACCCAGGATCAGGGGGGCAGGGGTGAGGCTGGGTCTGCAAGACACCAGAGCGGAAGCTCAGGCTCATCGCAGCTGCTGTGTCACCAGACCCGGAGCAGGACACGAGCGGTGTCATCCCATTGGTGTGTTTGGCTTTTGCCATTTAAGGGTAGGCTTATTAGTGAATGGGGAAAAGGAAAAAATATGAGGATCTGCATAGACAGAGGCAACTTGTCTTGGGAGCAGAGTGGTACCTGGAAATCCCTCTGTCATCTTGCAGTATTGGATGTATTTAACGCTCCCTATGGCCACTGAGGGTCTGAAAACTAAGAGTTTATCTTTTCTGAGTCCAAAGAAAGAATAGCTTTTTGATCCAAAATCCTTTGGGAAGACTGACTCAGTGTCTCATACCGTAAATATCACTTCTTATTATACTCTGGGTATGTACATACTTGTACATATTTACATATATAATATATATTTAAATAATATGAAAATAATAAAATTATAGAAAAATATGTAATTGAAATCAAACCTAATAAATATTACAAATATATAATATAATATATATGATTGAATATATAAATATATATTGAATATATAAATATATTCAACCATATATTGTAAATATATATTATGAAGTATCAAGTTAATATATATAATATTTTATCTAATATATATCATGTGTTATAAAATATGAATACAGTATGTAATACAAACTTAAATAAACATAAATTTAAAATTTTATATAGCATATGCACTTAAAAAGGAAAATATATAATAAAATATATTCATGTATATGCTTTATAAAAACAAATATAACAATAGCAATAGTAGCAAGAACTTGAGATTCTCCTGGGGGCAAAGACATTTTTAAGTTCAAAGAAAGGAACATCTGACGAATGTTTGGCCAAGAAGATGCAATAAACACAGAAAGTTGCAGTCACAGATGGTGTAGTTTATTTTCAGCTACAGAACTGGGTGGTGGTGGTGAATCAAATCCTAGGGCAAAATCACTCGTACAGAAATTTTAGGGTCAAGGATGCATAAGCATTATGAGGGAAGGCTTAGTAAATAGTTGCAACAAGCCATGTTCCATCTTACATGAAATGATTATTGGTTTATGACCATTGACTTTGGTAGGAAACCTAGAATCGGAAATTGAAGGAAAGTAGGGAATCTGCGAAGTGACAGAAGCTATGAGAACACGCGCTGCAGGGACATGTGGCACCAGCTGACTGAGGGCCCCGGCGCCCAGGACAGGGGCAGCCAACGCTGACCGCTGATTGCGCTTCCGTTCGGTGCTCCTCGGGCTGTGCTCCTCTTCCCAGCAGACACGCCAGCTCCATGGACGCAGGGAATCACTCAGAAACGGCTCAGTTCCTCCTCCTGGGCCTCTCGGAGGACCCTGAGCTGCAGCCCCTGCTCTTTGGGCTCTTCCTGTCCATGTACCTGGTGGCCGTGCTGGGGAACCTGCTCATCATCCTGGCCGTCTGCTCCGACCCCCACCTGCACACACCCATGTACTTCTTCCTCTCCAACCTGTCCTTCGTGGACATCTGCTTCACCTCCACCACCGTCCCCAAGATGCTGGCGAACCTCCAGATGCACAGCAAAGACATCTCCTACGTGGGCTGCCTCCTGCAGGTGTACTTCTTTATGATCTTTGCGGGACTGGACGACTTCCTCCTGACGGTGATGGCCTATGACCGGTATGTGGCCATCTGCCACCCCCTGCACTACACGGTCATCATGAGCCCCCGCCTCTGTGTCCTCCTGGTTTTGATGTGTTGGCAGGTCATTATCTGGGTGGCCCTGCTCCATATCCTTCTGGTTGTGCAGCTGGAATTCTGTGCAGACACTGAAATCGCACATTTCTTCTGCGAGCTGGCTGAGGTTGTAAAGGCAGCCTGTTCCGACACCTTCATCATCAACACCAGCATATATGTGTTTACTGCCTTATTGGGTGTGATTCCAGTTGCTGGGATCCTCTATTCCTACTCGCAAATTGTCTCCTCCTTGGTGCGGATGCCCTCCTCCTCCAGCAAGTACAAGGCCTTCTCCACCTGCAGCTCTCACCTGTGTGTGGTCTCCTTGTTCTATGGCACAGGCCTGGGTGTCTACCTTAGCTCTGCAGTCACCCACTCTTCAGAGAAGAGTTCGGTTGCTTCAGTGATGTACACGGTGGTCACCCCCATGCTGAACCCCTTCATCTACAGCCTGAGGAACAAGGACGTGAAGGGGGCCCTGGGAAGGCTGTTTGGCAGAGCAGCTTCGAGTCCACTGTGGGTCACTGGCCTCAGAAGCCAGTGACCTGATGATGAGTGTTGCACATTTTCGTTTGCTGCTTCCCTCCTACAGCGTGTTTTATGCTTTGAAATTTCGATGGCATGATTTTCTGTATCCGTATATATGCAAATACCCACTTATATGTCTGTATTTATTATTGTTAGTTGTTTCCCAGTGACTCACTCAGTGTTTATTTTGTTGTCTTATTTCCCCTTTATACAGGCCACCACTTCTGCTTCTGGTGAAGGCTTGTAAACTTTTCTGGACTTTCCAGGCTTAGAATTGCAGTGTTAACATATATGATGATGGGTGTCTTTAGTAATCATCTTCAAATCATCACCCCTCTAGCTCCAGATATCCAGACACATCTTCTCTCTGGGATCCCACAACCTGTTTCCTCTCATCTGTAAACTTGTTGCCAATACTTGCAAGCTTCTTTTTCCAAGGCAGGCGGCTGGAGCTCCTTTACACTCTCTTTTAACTCTCTGAAGATCAATAACCCAAATCTGATGGGTGGGGTGAGGTGGCAAGAGAGGAAATCCTTAATCCCCAAATTTGGATGTGCTCGAGTCCCCCCACAATGTGCACATCCACAATCACTGAAATAAAAAAATTCTCCAGACTCTGCACACGTGCACCCCCACATTTCAGGAGTGACTGGGACCTTTGGACCCACTTTTTAGAAGTGTCTGGGATGGATGGATAATTAATTACCTGGGCCTGAGGCTGAGCCCCCATCCACCTTGTGTTATGTTTCTGAGGAACAGGGATTGATTTCAACCTCCATGTAGGATTGAGAGTTGAATGTTGATTGGCTTCTATGTTTCATGGCACAAACCAACTATAAAATCTCTTGAGGATTGCTGAATGCTTTGTGACATTCTTTTCTTCTTTTGCTTTCCCTCTCCCATTTCCTTGATTCTTCCCTCCTTCCCATTCCACCAGTTTTAAACCTTATTTTTTATCATTATCTTTGTGTGGCACAGCAACAAAGACCTGACAACAGGTGGCAAAATAAAACATGATAAAATGTGTGTTTAGAAGTCCCCTCATTCTTCGCTAGATGCTTGAAGCTGCCATCAGAAATGGCAGGTACATTTGCAATGTTCATAATCTAGTTCTATTTAGTTCATAGCTTAGTTCTATTTTTGGCTGCCAGAATGGAGTTGGCAGTGAGATTTGCTGTAGCTACTTTTGGCGAAGTGATGGAAGCGCGTCTACAATTCCCGAGATCCTCTCAGAGGTTCACGTGGCTGCCAACGGTCCACACCTGCTGGACAACACATGTTGGGTGAAGTGGGAAGAAAGCATCACTATGGCCTCAGAAGCAGCACCAAGTTCTGGGTCTTCATCTTCCATCCAGCCTTCAGTTCCACCTCTAAGACCCCATAATAGTAACGTCCCCCCAATTGTCACTGAGTCTCTGATGTTCCCTTATTAATTTTAGGCTGTCAGCGTTTCTGTATTTCCCACACACTTAGGATTATACACCTCAATGTCCTTTTTTTTTTTCAATCTTCTGTGTCTTGTCTTTTCAATTTAAGGATTATTTTAGTCCTGTAACAATAGATTCAAAGTTAAAAACTTGCATCACTTGCGGTTTTGCTGTTGAGACCAACATCACTGTCCAGATACGAAAATAGGAATATTTCAACAATCTTTCTGATAGTTCAAAGATGTATTCATGATTTTTGGGTTGACTTTTCTGATGATTTATATTTCTTAACTAGGACACAGTGACTTGTCATTTTTCCATGAAAAACTACTTTTCTTAGTGCTGTGGTCCATGCCATTGCTTGTGACTTAGAAGTGATCCTTTTTTTCTCTCATTATGATGTCACAATTTTCTATATTCTATAAAATTAAAACCTGCTCCAATTCCAACTGCCTTTTATGACATGTGTTCTCAGTAAATTTCTCAGTTTCTCCTTCCTAGTTACTCACCCTAAAATGGAGATAGTAACATGTCCCATGTGCCTATGCATGCTAAGTTAGGCTAATAAAGATTACTCATCAATTAAAAATGACAAATTTGACGAATTTATAACAACATGGATGTACTTAGAAGAAATCATAGTAGCAGAAACAAGTCATCAAGAAAAAGACAGAAACCAAATGGTTTCACTAATATATGGGATATAGTGAAAAAATAAACGTCAAAACAAGCTAAGTCAAAACAAGCTAAGCACCAAACTGAAGTGCACAACTTTGAGCAGGAGGGAAAAGGGCGGGGGGGGGGAAGGGAGGGAAGGATGGGAGGGGTTAAACCCCTAGGAGTACAATGTTGTGAAATTTATATATAAATAAATTAAAAATTAAAAAAAAGAAAAAAAGATGAAGAATAAATATGGTGCTCATATTATAAAGTTTGTATTGTTGACAGTTCTGTGTTCTTGCATCATATCTGATGGGATGAGTCCGGAGAGGATGCTGGAGAGAGTTAGCAGAGCCTGTAAAATTTCTGATCTAAATATTTTGATTCATGAGGAATAGTAAACAGCCTCTAATGGGCATTTTTTTTAGGAACAAACCCTTCTCCTGGAATCATAACTAGGAGAGGAGAGCGTCTGATGCAAAGAAAACACGCCTGACCTCAGATTTGCCACATGGGAATCCAGTGGTGAAGTTCCCTTTCCTCTCCATATGACGCTCTCTCTCTCAACAAGGGCTAGTTGATCGGGAGTAGATTACCACTAGGACTGCTGTTTTTAATTAGGAGCCTTGAGAATTCAGACTTGGATGTCCCTGAAAAGATAAATGCTCCTTTCCTGCCTACGCTGCCTGACCTGAGACCCCGAAAAGTACTAATGTTACTGAACCTGGTCTATTTTTCTTCCATACGAATCATTTCTTCCATATGAATTTCTGCCATTTGTGAGCCCCTTCACCGTCTATCGCTCCATCTATGAGCGCAGGCAGGTCCTGCTCTTTGCTGTGATGTGGACGCTGCATTTGGACTCAGTAAGTGTTTTTGGAAAGATGTGCATGTGCCTGAGCGCAGGTCATAGAATTTCACATGCAGTAACACCAGGCATATGCCTATGGGCATTGCCTACAGAATATTAATTGAAATGAATAAAAAGTTTAGGTTTGTGGTTTTTGTATTGGCTTTACACTTTTTCTGGAAATGTCATTGAATTATAAGTTTCGTAAGTTTCAACTATGCATGGTTGCAATCCACATGTGTCAAGACTAAGCTATGTCACTACAAGACTAAGCTATGTCACTATGAAAGGACTGATTCCATCCATCATGCAACTGTCCTTTCACCTGACTCATCCTCTCTTTCTTCCCTTTTGCATAGACCCACTATGCTCCCTCCACGCTGGTCCTCTGTCCTTCCCCTGGCCCTGGAAACCTCAGTTCTACAGTCTGAATCACAGGGCTGGTTATTAGTTTGATTTTACCTGACCATTTGCGTTGTTTCTCTACATAGATCCACCTGTAGTCAGTACACTCTTGAGCACAAGTTATAGAAACTTAGTAAAGCAGCTTTCATAGAAAAGGCAAGGTTATAAGATACATATAGAAATAAGTAGCACAGCAAGTGGAAATGGTGAACAGGGGCATTTTTTTTATACTTGAAGAATCCTTCCTGCAGTTCTGTGGAGTTATCACTGGCACAGGGCTCTCTGCAACGTTGAGGTGCACGTGTGAGGACTTGGCTTACAGTGTTGGGCAATGATAACCATATAGCTTTAGCCCAAGAGTGTGTAGTGCCTGAGCTCCAATTGGAAAGCCTCACTCCAGCATCACCATCAAATCTCCCTTTCTGTTCCTCTCTCTTGCTCTACATGAATCACAATCTCCAGGTAATAATCGCTATCCAGTCTACCTCCTTACCTCATTGTACACATCTGTGCAAACCACTTTCCCCAGCTCATAAAATGTAAACTGGAGATGTTGACAAATATCATGTCAGAAGCTAATGAATTTATACAAGTACATATATACATATAACTTTATATATCATGCCAGTTCCTACTGCTGCATTAGCTCACACCTCTACCAGTTCACACAGTTATCATTTCTCTCTCCCGACAGCAGCATTTATGATCTGGTGGCCTAGCAACTCTGAAACATATAATTCAGTGGCTCACTATCATTCCTATCCTGGCAGAGATTGCCAGGATTTACTTTATTCTCATTGAAAGTTTTATACTCTTTAGTGTGTGTGCCTTGTTCTTTAAAACATGAACATATGTAACCTTCCCGGTAATCTCAAGGAATAGTGCAAGTAGTAAACTTAATTCTCCAACCAGGCAACCAAAAGGTTGATAGATGAATTCACTAGTTCAAGACCAAGGCGATGTGGGGTAGGACTCACACCCAGGCAGTTGAGGCTCTCTGTTCCTGTTTCTGATCTAACTACAGAAATGGGTGCC
>PVHY01029180.1:0-14507 GCA_004024945.1 Uropsilus gracilis | reverse complement strand
CCCACCCTCCCCCACCCCCAGACCTCTGTGCTTCCTGGAGCTGTGAGTGATGTTTTGAGGAAATTGAGTTAAAATCCTAGGAGACAGGAGTCTTAAGTGCCTCAGGGTGCACCTGACAGGCTAAAGAACGTATATGTCAGCCTGGGAGGAAGCGGAAGGCAGGCACCAAACGCTGCTCAGGTGGAAAGATTGAATTACTGCCTGGTTCTCCCCCTCTCCTGTACCCACGCTCTGGCTACAACCTCATTTGGGGCAAAGTAATTCCACACGCCCTGATTTGGGCCCTGGTCACGTGATTCCTGTTGGTCAAGGGAATAAAGTAGAAGCGGCAGCAAACTGTTCCCAGCCTGGGTCCTAAGAAGTCTCATACGTTTCTGCCATTGCCATAAATACTTCCCTGAGTAGAAAACTCTGCTGCCCCATGTGCTGGACTCCAAAATGCACTCACAGGAGCAGAGCAGAGCACTCCTCCCCCACGCCGTCCTCGCCCCTCCCCCACACCATCCTTGCTCTCCCCCACCCATGCGCCTCAGCCACTGTGTCCAGTCCCAGCCCAACCCAGCCCTAATCCATTTAGCAATCCCAGATATAAAACCACAAGAAATAAAAACAACTGTAGTTTCAGACCACGGTATTTGGGTCTAGTTTATTATGTGGCATTCACGTGGCTGGAGTAGCCCTATACACTCTGTGATAGAACTGAGCAAATGAAATGGCAGAAAAAGAAATGAAGAGGAAGGAAAGGAAAGCAGGAACAAGATGAGGAGAGAGGCCCTTATGTGAGTTAGCTTGTCCCAATGGCTGACCAACGTGGCTGTGGCATTTTCTTGGTCCCAGACTCACGGAGAGAAAACACACCTGTGGTCTCACCTGTAGCTCAGTCATGCCATCGACATCCCTGGGGACCCAGGTAAAGGCCCCGCCGAGAGGGAGAGGGATTTTGCAGAGATGCTGAAAGCGGCTGTGGAGCTCAGAAGACACAGGACCTTGGGTCAACAGGACAAGGTCTGCACAGGGGGCGAGGGAAGGTCAGGGCCTGAGTTTGGTCGCTGGGATTGGGATGCAGCTTCGGGAAGTCAGGGTGGTGAGTCTTTCCCAAAGTCCGCCCCACTTTCTGTGGGTGAGGCTGTCAGGGACAAGGCAGATGTCAGATTTTAAGGAGCAGGAACTTGAGAGAGCAGGAAGGAGTCAAGTGGTCGGGGAGGGTGGATTAGTCCGGGTGCTCCAGAAAAACAGAAGCAGATGATCAATAGATGACAGATGGGTGGATGGATAGAGGGTTCGTTATGGGAACTAGCTCATGTGACCGTGGCAGCTGAGAAATCCCAGCATCTGTGAGCAGAGCTGGCAGTGATACATAGTCTGGATCCAGAGGCCTAAGAACCAGAAGCACTAATGTCCAGGGCTGGAAGCAGATGGCAGAGACCAGATCAGCCCCTCCTCCACCTATCTGTCCTAGCCCCACCCTCAGGGGAGGGGGCAGTGCGCACCCACACTGGAGAAGGAGCTATTCACTCAGCCCACTGATTCCAATGCCACTTTCTTCCTGCAAAATGAACACAATGAGAAGTGATGTTTGGCCAGCTCCCTGGGCCTGCCGGCATGCAATACACCCCATGATTGCTCTGGCCTGACCCTGGGGGTGTTGGACATTAGCCCACTATAGTTGGTTGAATGGGCGTCCCCAAAGTCACCTCCATTTCCTAGCTCCTGTATCTAGGAGGAAGAGGGTCTTTGCTGCTCTCATTGAGTCAGGACCCTAGGGAGCATTCAGAGTCTGTACACAGGACAGGGGTTCTCTGGGTGACCATGCTCCTCCCAGTCTCTGCCACTATCTGTCATGGTATCTGGATTGTGGTTTTTTTTTTATATCAAAACACTATTTCTCTTAGTGTTCAAAAATTGAGAGAGTGACTGCCCCACAGTAATACAAAGAAACTAGTTTCTCCAACATAGCTTACTTCTTCACAAGCCCTTTTGCAACAAGAGAACAAGCTGAAAAATCGCTCCATGATGAATAATGAAAACAAACCAGAGAACCCACAGTTTTTCAATATCCATGTCTCTATCTAATGCAGGACAATGTGAGGTGTTGGCAGGGAACTGTGTGTCCACAAAACAAGAGAAAGGAATTCCATGTTGTCTACAGGGAAGGTCCCCAGTGGCTTAATGGGCAGAGACCTGGTCTGCCTGGAGGTGAGCCCTAGGTCCAGTCCACGGTAGGTCTCCCCCAACTCACAGACCCACAATCACATCTTGGCTACTGAGGGAGGGCTGGGAAAGGGGGTAGATATCTCCTCTCAACCAAGGGGAGACCAAATCCATCTTTCAGTTCCCAGGCTTGTGGGCAAAGAAAGATGGACACTAAAAGAAACCATCATGTAGGTAACACCCTGGCCATTATACAGCCAGGTCTGTTTTGGAGGCAATTTCCCTTCTCCCTATTAAGACACTGCAGTTGCTGCCAAGAATCCAGACATACAATCTCCAGGGGGTGTCACCTACTAGCCCTGTGGAAGCTTTTGCAGTTGTAAAGTCTCTTAACAGGTCTCCCCAGCTTCCCAGATGAATGTCAATATCTGATGATTACCTTTTAGACATGTGGTAGGATCATAACATACGTAAATCCCTCCAGTCATTCCCAATCTAACTCAGAGCAAAAGCCAAAGTCTTCTGAACGCCCATGAGAATTATACCACTCCTCAGTGCCCCTCCCCACCCCAAAACAGCTCATCCTCCTTCTCCCCCACCATCCTACCTTATCTTCAATACCCAGTCCTTGAATCACTCACTTCCTTGGGGTTTTTCAAACACCTGGTCACTTAGGACCTTTGTACTTACTGGTCCCGCTAGCCAATGTTCTTCCTCAAATGCTACATGGCCCTTTGCTTCTTCAATGTTGTCACTCAAACACCACCTTAGCAGAGAAGACTTTCTTAACCATACTATCTTCAGCAGCATTCCCCACCCCACACCCAAGATGCCTGTCCTCTTCAGAACACTGACCCCACCTAACATGCTATATACTTGTGTGTCTCTGTGTTGCTCATCAACCCTGCATAAAAGAAAATATTTTATTTTTCTCACTGTTCTTCTCCCAGCTTCTACAGCAGTACTAGACATGTAGAAAAGGCCACTATTTGCCAAACAAATTAAAGAATAAATGAAGGCAGATTCCAAGATGGGAATGGTTGCATTTTAGGTAGCAGAGTACAAAAGGAAAGATAAATAATGAAGTCTAGGAGCATCTCAAAACCCAAACCTGGATTCATCTAGACCTCAAGAATTTCCAGATGTCTGGAAATGAAAGTCCAGGGACAACTCTGCCTCTGTCTCTGACTTCTTTCAGCACAGTTGCTCTATTTTTCCTTAAGAGCATTCAGCTTTCTCTGGTACTCAGCCCATGTTACCATGGAGACATCAAAAGGCGAATGGCAAAATGGCTACCCCATGTTCTCTAGTATAGATGCAGTTATCCAGTATCTCTGTGTCTCTCTCTGTCCAACGGTCCAGAGAAGGAACCCTACTTGGCTTGATTTGCCAAGTGCCATTCCTTGGTCCTATTAATGTGGTCCAGAAAGTGAGGTCATGTTAACAGCATCATTTCCTGGAGTCCAGGCAATGAAAGGGGAAGAAACAAAGTCAATGGCATTGGGGAGAGTTCAGGAGATAACCTAAACAGAATGTGCTGGAAAACCTCTTCCAATGTAGGAACTCATTTGCCTAATATCAGAGTTTACTACAATAAAGGATGCTACCACTGCAACCATTTCAGTGTGAGACTCATGACCAGCCTCCTTCATCCCTCAAAAGAAATCTCCACCACAAAGAAACTGCTATTGTGTACTATCCAGTCCAGGTGCCACTGTGCTTGTTTGAGATGCTAGCGCTAGAGGGCACTCAAAAGCAAGAATCTAATTCTCCCAAAATCCTCTCCTCAGAACTAAACTGCAGTAGCCCAACTAACTTAGCTGTAAGAAGTCTGCAAGTCTGACAGAGACTGAGAAAAGGATCCTCCACTTCAAAATTCTTGACCGGATGCCCAGCATTACAACATCTCTTAATGGATGGCATGTCCCATGTAAATTCATTTTCTTAATTTCAGTTGGCTAATTGGCTCATGATCCCAAGAGAATTTCCCAAAGAGAAGCCCAGAATCAGAATCAGGAGGAGCCCAGAATCAAGAATATGTTACTCCTAATCCTCACCAACACTTAGTATGGTGAGCTTTTTTAACTTCAGTCAGTCCAGTATGTGTGAATTGGTGCTACATTTATGTTTTCATATATTATATTTTTCTGTTTCATGATGTAATTTTAGTTCTTTTTTAGCACTATTCATCTTCCCTGAAATTTCCAATGTCCTCAATTGTATTTATGCTTTCTTCCAGATATTTCACAGTATTTTCATAATTAACATACATTTCTGACATAGTCAATATATGAATAATCTCTGAAACTGTTAGCTGACTTTTTTTTCTTGGCTATAGGTTACACTCTCCTGTTTTGCTTTGTTTTGTTTTTGTTGTTGTTTGTTTATTTTTTATAGTTCTCCTAGTTATTTTTATTGAATGCTGAACATTGTATCTAAGAAGGACTAATCTCTTTCTAGTTTGGTTATGCTAGATTTGTTGTCCACACTTCCCTGATGACTTTAAAGCAGTGGTTGGCTAATGATGGCCCACAGTTCACATTCAACTAACAATCTGTCTTTGTGCAAATCATGAGATAATAATGGTTTTGAGAGGGAGTGATATTGGCATTATTACATGGCCACATAAGATACAGCCTCCATTTTTAACTCCTTATTCTACAACTAGTAAATGCACTAAAACTCAAGTTCTCCTCTACTCACCAGGCAAGTACCCAGAGACACCCATAGTCTTTATGACTCATGAAAGCAGCAGAACCAGGGAGGAGCAGAGACAACTGACTCACCAGTTCAGTCCAAGGCTCTGATGAAGGGAAAACAGAGAGAGAATAGAGGCACATACCCTTAACCCAAGCAAATTCCAAGGTGCTTCAGGTAAGGTACACTATGTGGGCCAGGACCACAGTGAGGAGGGAAGAAGAGAAAACACACATGCCTACAACACGCCCCCCACCATGTTATTGTTACATTGGTAAAGCACCCCAAAGTGTGCTACAGCCAAGACTCAGACCTAGAACCCCAACAAGAGGCAACAGTGGGGCCACACACTTGAACCAGACCTAGATACTCACTGGCAACAGTGGTGAACACTCTGCACACCCTATTCTCCCCATCAACATGGTGGTTGCTCAGTCATACCCAGATGATTAGCAGAGAACACCCTGCTGTGATCCCGGCAAGCAGCAGCCAAGACCTAAAGTCATAGTGCCACCTGCTGGAAGCAAAGAAAGGCATCTAATTCCTAAATTGCTCATCTAGAGTTTAAGCAAATGAAAACTGAGAAAAAATAGACAAGGTATTACATACACCAAATGCAACGAATATAACATCAACCTACTCAGGACTTCAAGTTAGCATGACATTGCAGAGAGAGAATCACAGTTCTCTAGAAACCAAACCAAGAGTTTAAAGACATGGGTGATTACGTTAAATTCAAAATAACATAAAGAAGCTCAAAAAGATAAAAGATCAGAAAGACAGTTCAGTAAACTGTCTTTAAACAGTAAGAGATAAAACTAATAAGCAGAAAAAGTACTTTACCAAAAAGACTGAAGCAATAAAGACAACTAAACAAGATTTAGAATTTGAAGAACTCAATAAATGCAGTGAAGAGAGCTATAGAGGGATGGGAATAGAACAGATCATATGGAAAACTGAATCAGTAAGCTCAAAGATGGAAATCTCAAAGTAATTCAAGGGCAAGGAGAGATGAGTAAGATGTAAAAAAAATGACAAAATCTACAAGGATTACTGATCCTATTAGGAAATGTAATACTAGGATAATGGGCATCCCAGAAGGCAAAAACAGGGAAAAGGGATCTTAATGAGATCAAAAAGATAATAGCTGAAAACTCAAATAGCATCAGAATAACAGAGGAGAACCTATCATACTCAACAGTAAAAAAAAAAAAAAAAAAAAAAAAAAAAAAAAAAAAAAAAAAAAAAAAAAAAAAAAAAAAAAAAGCTTTTCCTATAAGATGAAGAATAAAACAAGGATGTCTATTCTCACTACTATGTCCAACATTGTATTAGAAATCCGAATCAGAGCAGTTAGGCAAGAAAAGGAAATTAAAGGTATTCTAATTTGAAAAGGAGAAATAAAACTTTAATGATTTGCACATCACATGATAATATGCATAGAAAGCCCTAATTAAGCCATTAAAAACTTATTAGAAATAATAAATGAATACAGTAAGGTGGCAGGCTACAAAATCAATATATGAAAATCTGCTGTGTTTCTATATACAAGCAACTAACCAGTAGAAAGAGAAATAACAAAAATGATTTCCTTTACCATTGCATCAAAAAGGATGAAACAGCTAGGAACATATTTAACCAAGTTGGTAAAAAACCTATAAACTAGAAACTATAAGACTAGAAAACACAAAGAAATGGAAAAATGTACCATATTCATGGATTGGAAGAATTAATATTGTTATATGTTAGAGCAATATGAAAATTCAGCACAACCCCTATCAAAATTCCAAAAGAATTTTTCACAGAAAGAGTATAATTTTTTTTTCCTTATGTTCATTGTAGTATTACTTTCAATAAACAAGTTTTGGAAACTAATGCCCATTGGTGGGTGAGTGAATAAGAAAAATGCAGTATATATATGTAACAGAATCCACCCAGTTTTTGGAACAATAAAAGTGCAATCTTACCTTTTGCAACAATAGGAATAGACACTGAAGGGGTATTATACTCTTAAGTTAAATAAGTCAAGTGACGAAAGATAAAGCCCTAGGATTCCCTCATATATGTAAGGTAAAGAAATAAAACAAGTGAGCAAAGCAAAACAAATCCTTGGGCTGTCAGAAGAAAATGATGGTGACCTGAAGGCAGCCAGGGGTCAGTTCTGTGGTAAAAGGTTGATGCTATGGTGATCATGATATAAGAAGTGTTGATGACAAATTGTACTGCTGCGCCCTACAACCTGTGCTTTTATGTGTCCCTTGGAGACATTTTGATGGATGGGAGACCACAAATATGGCGGAGTCACAAGATGTCATACAGTGTGGGTACGAGAGCTTATCTTTGGTGTGGGTAAGCTCTACCATCTAGCTTGTGTGGTTACACCACAACCAGGGTCTATTCTCAGATGGTGTCCCCATTGTTAAGTGAGGTGTGACTGTACGGTGTTGCAAACTAACACTATTTGCATGAAAAATTTAAAAATAAAGTGAAAAAAAGAGTGTTTTTTTCTACTTTTCAAGGATTATTTCAAAAGGAGGGAGAGCCGCAGGCACTCCAGAGACCAAGTATAGTCAAAAATATGTATTGGCCCATTACAGAAGATTTACTAAAATCTGTTTTAAAAAATCATATTTTGGTTTACTTCTTGATTTCTTATTTCTCAGCAGTAAAAATGATTTTCACATCCTTCTGTGTCTTACCCAGAAATTGAGGTCTTTATGCTGTAGTTTCCACTCCCTTTCCTGAATTTGCCGTGTCATGTCCTCACGGATGCACGGGTTACTTGAGCGCCTTATTTCACAGTCCCCATTGAGGATTCCTGCATGCTTTTTTTGCTAAATGGCTTGTGTTTTGATTGATTTAGGAATATCTTCTATATTCTCGATATTGATGGTTTGTTAGTTATGTGTATGGCAAATATTTTCTCCCATTCTCTGGTTCAACTTGTTCATCTTCTCCTGTATCTTTGTCAAATGGATCATCTTAACTTTAATGTATTCAGATTAAAAATCTTCCTGTGTTGGGCTTAACCATGGAGTCTTTATTTACAAATCGCAGGAAACCAGAGCAGACCTAGTTTAGCGCTGCTCAGGAGAGGCTAAGAAGAGGACTGATGTACATTTGAGTTTTAGTTGATTTTTGAAAGTAACTTTCACAAACAATAAAGACCCTTTGTGGCTTGGGATTTTTTTTGATGATGTTCCAATTCTTGAAAGAACAAATGAAAAAAGTAATATTCCTTAAGAAGTTCCTAGGTTTCATTAAAACCTGAAGAGTTTCCGAAGACTTTTATAACTTAATCAAAATCTTAATACTTTTAGAGGAAACCATATATATACTATACAAATATATACCATTTATATACACGTATACATCCAGATACACATATTTATGTTAAAATATAAACTGAGACACACCAGAATGTGTTGGGAGCCGCAGATGGAAACAAAGAAGAATGAATGGAAGAGACTGATAATGATCTAAGACTGAGGCAAACTCATCACAGATCAGAACTCAGTGAGCAAGAGCCAAGTCGTTTATGTGGCATGTAGAAGCAGGATGAGAGATGAGCTTTAGATAAAAAGAATACTTTTTTTCTGTCTAGTCCCCTCTGGTACACTAAAGGGTGGGCAACAGCCTGTCTCTCACCTGTAACCCAGCTTCCTAACCTCTCTGGAATGTCCCAAGAGACATATGACCTATTCGTAATGATTGTTGCCCCCACAGGTAAATTCTCCTGTTATCACTCATACCCCTGCAGTGCATCATGTATGCTTGGAATCAGGTTACTACTTCCTCTTTAGCTCACTGTGATCATTTCTCTGCCAAGGTATGTAAGGGGCTTCATAACTTCATTAAAGTTGGAACTGAACATGCTTCCCAGGATCCCCGTTCTGTGGGCTGGCCTCACAGATCACTACCAATCTCTTCCATCTCGTTTCTTCTTCTTTCCCACATGCAACTCCTAACAAATGGTGCCCAATATGGGGCCCAACTGACGTGAACCCATACGTGTGGCTTTAACTTAACTTACCTGTCTCGTTTCTTTTCTGGGAGCCAAACAACCCCCCTTGCTTACTAAAAAGCTCGTAGGCCACCACCATGCAATTCCTAACAGTTTATTATGGGTTTAGAGTCCCCTTATATACCTTGGCAAAGAAAAAACACAGGATCCTATGATATGTAACATTTTGGGTAGGAGAATGGGGGATTCATTATCTAAAAGGAAAAATATCTGTGGGGTAAACATCTTTATCTTTCAGGAACAAGTCTCTTTGGTGGGACATTCCTAGGAGGTTAGGGGCCTGCAGTCATAGATAAGAGACTTGCCAATAATCATCTCTAGTGTACCAGAGATGGCAAGAATAGATAAAGGTGTTCCTTTACCTAGGGCATATCTCTTTATCTATTTTGATGCTCCACAGAATGTTTAAAAGTTTGAACAAAAATCAGTTTGATTCAGGTAGCATGCAATCTAGTGGAGAGAAATGAACTCTGAAGAGTTATATGAAATTGAAGACTTTTCCAGGCAGAAGAAAGCAGCAACAAGGAAGTTACACTCTGCTAAAGGCTAGGTTGGTGACTGAAGATTGCTCTTCTTTTGGGGACAGGAGTTTATCAGGCAGATTCCCTAACCACTGCTGATCAGGAAGCTCCTGATTGGTGTAGGATTCTGTTTCTGGGAGAGCCAAGACTTTAATTCAGTTAAATGTCAGATTTGTGATGTGGCTGTAGCATATGTGACTCCATGTTAGACCTGTTGTCTGATTTTTAAACATAGGCAGTTAACTTTTTCAAGCGCTCCTGTTTCTAACAAAGTCTTCCCTATACATTATTAAGTCTTATAAAATGAATAAAATCAGTGTGCCCCATTTTGAATTGTACATATTCTTTAGCAATGTTTGTTTACAACATTTGTTTACAAATAGACTGTTTTTCAACCTTGTTATCACAAGATTCCATCTCTTACTGCAGTACGCCATTAAAGTTAGTCATGACCCATCTGTCCCACATGCCACGTTTTCGTGCACAAGTTCAATATTCATATTAAACAGATTGTGAAAATAAAATGCCCAAAATAAGATTATTCTTGGTTTTATTTTCTGGCTTGGAATTAGAAGCTTTCGGAAGTTTTGAAAAGTATCCTGTGATCATTTACCAAGGGTGTTACTGCCCCCTAGTGGAAATTCTTGAAATTCAGTGGCCTGCTTTCACCGGTCCCTGATGGAGGCACATTCTTGGTATTTAGCACAGGGGAGCCACGGAAGCCAGATGTCCTAGAGGGGGCAATCTCACACAGATCAAAGTTGCCTATACATGTGACAAAGGGCCTTTCATGCCAGCAAAAATTCATTTTCTGAGCCTAGAATTTCCCCATTTTTTAATGTATTTTTCTGCCTAGTTTTAATAAAAATTCAATTCCTAATAATGCAATTATCATACAAATCAGGGATAGAAAACTCCTTGATTTGTTCTGAACTCTACCAAGAGTTCCTTACCACTTGTGATACTATGGTTTATAGTAAATGCATATGTTGGTCTTCATTCAATGTTCTCGGCTCACAGCTCCCCAAACCCTAGGAATTTATGAAACTGTAAGAGGAATGGGAGTCCCAACTGCCCTGCTCCATTCCCACGGTCACTTCAGAGCCACCAAGGTGACACGGTGACTGCTCATACACAACAAGCCCCCCTCAGCCACACTGCAATTAGGTCCATGCAGCGCCTTGCAGAAACTCCCCAAAGATGGGAGAGCGGGGACTGGGAACCCAAGCATGGCAGATGGTGAGAATATTCTGGCAAATGCCCTGGCTTTGTGGGAGAGAAGAGGACTTGGCGTTTCAATCAGTCACCAGTAGTAAATAAATGTGTCAATCATTCCTATGCAAGGGAGCCCCCGAAAAATCCCCAAAAGAAAACTTTTTTTTTGTGGGGAGAGCCCACAGGAGGGAGAAACAAAGGCCCCCAAGCCACTGCAGGGCTCTGAACTCCCCAAGAGAGAAGCACCCGTGTTTGGAAGCTCGTCCTCTGTACCTCTCACCCGGGGCTGGTTTGTACCTGTCAGCGTCCCTTGTAGTAAGCTGATGATCTGGTGACTAAGCCGAGTCTCCCGAGCTCTCTGAGCCACTCTGGCAAATGACCTGGATCCAAGGAGGCTCTGGTGAGAACTGTGACTGGCAGCCCGCTGGGCAGAGGCGCAGGTTAGCACCTGGACTCCGGGTTGGCCACGGGCTTGGCCATGGGAAGGAGGGTGGGCCTGCCCTTGGCGGCGGGAGGGAGCTGAGCCATAGGATGCCCAGCTGGAGCCTGACAATGACTTCGGGGGCCTGGGGAGAAATGGCTCATGTTGAAACTGGGACAGAGTTTTGCAGGTCACACACAACACGGCTGGTTGCCAGCCATTCCCGGTCGGTGCCTGCTCAGGCCCTGACTCGGTCATCACAGTAGGTGATGCACACGGGAGGCTCTTAGGCCTGTGAGCTGAGTGACCGAGTGTGGAGAAGAGCTGACACTTCTCAGTGATTAATAATGTCATAAAA
This sequence comes from Uropsilus gracilis, assembly GCA_004024945.1. NCBI lineage: Eukaryota > Metazoa > Chordata > Mammalia > Eulipotyphla > Talpidae > Uropsilus > Uropsilus gracilis. Next base: position 3,120 of record PVHY01029180.1, on the reverse strand, counting down.
TGAAATAGCTGGGCGTGGTGGCACGCGCCTGTAATCCCAGCTACCTGGGAAGCTGAGGCTGGGGATAGCTTGAGTCCATGGTACCCTGGGCAATGAGAGTCTGCGGTTCCACGGGCAAAAATAGCGAGACCTAGTCTCAAAATAATAATAATAATAATAATAATAATAATAATAATAATAATAATAATGTCATAAAATGAAACAGGACAGAGAGGTTCAGGGGTGACCTGTGGATCCCATTCAGAGCACAGACTTACCAAAGTGATACAGGGTTGTGAGTGATGCAGTTAAAAGTTGGTGCCAGAGTACCCTGGTGGGCGGAGTCTGAGAAAAAGACCCTGTGTGAGAGAAAATGAGAAATGGGAAGAGAAGGTGGAGATGAAAGGAAGAAGCGAGAGAGGAAAAAAAACAGGGAAAGGAGACAAGAATGGTGGACTGAGAGAACAGGCCCATGTGACCTGCCAAGGGAAGCCCCCTGAAAAGTGAGCTGGTGGTGGCAAGGAGCCATGGTGACCAGCAGAAGAGTGGCCGGTGTGAAGAGTGTGGCCCCACAGCAAGGTGGCCTAGTGAGCTGGTCCCTGGAGATGGCCAGGGATTTGGAAAGCTGATTTGTGCATCAGAATTGTGAAAGAAGAACCTTGGAGAAGCGGAGCAGCGCAGAACACTGGAGAAGAAGCAAAGAGAAGACGCTGGAGAAAGACTGGACATTGCAGAGTACCTGCCTCTCAGGTTTGGAGGGGCAGAAGGCACCATCTTGGACATATGTCTTTGGAACCTTTGGGACTAAAAAATGGTGATTGGGGTAAGATGACTGGCCACTTGTGGCTTTGAGGATTATTTGTTTTCCTGGTTAATTTCCCTTGTTCATAAAACCCTGTTGCTGAACTGCATTTGACTGGCAACTGCTACACGTGGATGAAGAAAGCTGGGGGACAGAAGATGCATTTTAAGAGGTTTTTTTCCCTATGGCATGTTGGTTGGCGGCTTTGGCCCCTTTTCACCCAATTTCAGTAGCGCACGTTGTTTCAGACAGCGACGTCCCTCAGCTCTGCTCTGCGGCAGAGTGTGGGCAGCTGCTGTGGTGCCAGGTGACAGGGTCTGCCAGCGCATTCCAGCAGGGAGAGAACAAGGCCGAGGGTTCTCAACCCCACGGAACATGGAGCTGGGACTCGACGTGGGCCTGCACATGACAGGTGGGGGCCATGAGGGGCCAGGTCCCTGCAGGAATCGGAGGGAACAGGTGAGGGGGGCTGGCTGGTTGCAGAGAGGTGAGAGGTGCTGGAGGCCCACGTGATTCGCGTTCAGCACGTGCAGGCAGGTGGCTACGGGAGCGGTGTTTCCGGATACAGGTGTGCTCTAGGCTAGTGCACAGACACGCCGCCTTGCTCTGCCTAAGAGGGCGCAGAAGCAGTGAGACCCCAAGAAGGATGAGCACCCCAACTTGTGCATATTGCTGTCTAATACCACACAGCTATAGAAAGGCCCAGGACCCCAACCTCAGCATGGGAGCAAGATGCACACAGACACACGGTGGGGGCATCATAGGGTGCCAGGAAGGAAAAGTTATACACACACACACACACACACACACACACACACACGGTGTTGGATGCTGCTACTCAAAAGAACTTGCCCTGCTGTTCTTGTGGACAATGGTCAGACCAGGGCATTGACCTTCACCTTGAGATGGGGCAGTGATGGCTCAGATCCTGACGTGTTTAGCCTGAGCTAGGCCTCTTAGGACACGGCCCTGGGCCCTGAGGTGGGGTCAGATGGGGTCAAGTGGGGTACGCTTCTGTCGCTCAGGGAAGTGGTGGCCGACCCCACAGTTCACTCTCTGAACAGGCTGGGTCCCTGTCAAATGCAGGCCCAGAGGAGAGATGACCTGCCTGGTACGTCGGAGCTCAGGAGAGGCAGTTTTCCTGGCTCCTTACAAGGCTCCAGCCGCTTACACGCCCACACACCCCAAACCAAGTCACATGTGAGATTGCTTGGTAAAGACAAGCTTAAAAAAAAGACAGAGTTCCCGAGGGTAGCAAGAAGCCATTTTTATTGCTGGTTTTCTGGGGAGCAGCAAGGGATGTGGTCAGTAGGACAGGAAATTGCAGTGGCCACTCAGGGACCTCCCTGTGGGGGCCAGGGACATCACAGCCTGGGGCTGACACTTTGAGCCTCTTCTGGCCTCTTATCTGCAGAGGGCGCCAGGGAGCTATCTAAAGGCGGACATGATGGCACCTGTAACACCTGAGCCAATGGAACCCAGCACCATCTTGGACGACAGGGAGAGTCCAGCGGCACCTGGGGACAAGCAGAGGGAGACCAGCGTGGGTGGCCGCACACCTCTGAGGACCGGCCTGTGTGTCAGAGACTCCAGGCTCACAGGGGATGAGGTGGAGACCCACCCAGCACCTTCCTCCGATGCCTGATGCCCACCCCCCCTCCCCCCAAGGAAAGCACCGTGGAGCCGCCTCAGCCTCCAGGGAGGAGCAGAGCTCCGGGCAGGCGGGAGGCGCCCAGCAGGCCAGCACGTCTGCAAGAACCAGCGCACACCCAGGCAGGGCTCCTTCCCTCTGCCAGCCGCCCTCACACCCCCCCAGAGAGGCGGGCAGAGGGAGAGCCCGGGAGAGGGACAGAGGTCAGGCCTCCGCTGGGGCCTGGGCCCTCTGAAGGCGGCCCCTGGCCCTCCGCAGCCCCACCCCCAGGGACACTGACCTGCCGACTGCAGCGTGGCCACCAGGCTGCCGGCCGCCACTCCGCCCCCACTGGCGATGGCCGCCGCTGACATCATCTTGGCCGCCAGGGACGAGGCGGCGATCCCCGAGCTGGTGAAGCCCATGGTGCTGAGCACGGCGGGGGCAGCTGTCACGGTCACAGCTGGGGGGACAGGAGCTGCGTCCATGGGAGGCTCAGGGGAAGCCGCTCCACACACGAGTCCAGACAGAGGACCTCAGAGGTCCGGCGGGGTGCCTGGACTTCAACCACAGCATGGCCACGGCCGGGGAGCGGCCAGCACGGGAGAGCAGAGCGCTCTGCTCAGGGCTCCCTGGGGCCCAGCCGGCCCTTCTGCAGCTCCACCTTCCTGGGGAGAGTGGCTGCCAGGGGCTCGTTCCAGGGGAGCCC
>PVHY01029179.1:0-14519 GCA_004024945.1 Uropsilus gracilis | reverse complement strand
CGGGGTACCACAGACTCAAGCAATCCCCAGCCTCAGCTTCCCAGGTAGCTGGGATTACAGGCGCACACCACCACGCTCAGCTATTTTTTGGAACTAGGTCTCACAAAGGGCCCCAGGCGGGACTCAAACTGCGATCCCTAGCCCCGTCTGCTTCATAGGCTGAAGCTTACAAGCACAAGCCACCGTGCCCAGCTGGCAACACGCCTTTTGATTGTTAAAACAAGACCAGGGATGCCAGGCGTGGAGGCACGCACCTGTAATCCTAGCGCTGGGAGGCAAGAGGCCAGGGAACCCTTGAGTTTGCAGGTTCGAGACTACCCAGGGCAATAAAGTGAGACCTGATCTCGAAAAAGCAGCTGGGCATGGTGGCAGGTGCCTGTAATCCCAGTTACCTGGGAGGCTGAGGCTGGGGATCGCTTAAGTCCGTGGAATCAGGACTACCTCAGGCAACATAACGAGACCTAGTCTCAAAAATAATAAAAATAAAAACAAGACTAGGGACTCTGGGCAGAAGAACAGTCACCACTACACTCAATTGATGAGGAAACCAAGTCTCGAAATTAATGGCGAGGCTAAGCCTAGAAGGCAGAACTCTTCCAACCTAACAGAGAGCCATGTTATTGCTTTTGACCGGTGCAGCAAGTCTGTGGCAATGACCTGGGTCATTCCTTGCCCGCTCATGACAACTCCCGTAATCCTTGCCATGCATGGCAGTGATGTTGGGAATGACTCCATCCTCCAGGTAAGGGAAAAGCAGAGGTCAGCGACCAAAACTCCCGCCAAAGGTCACAGGACCTAGAAATGGTGATCTGTGACCCACACTCAGGTCCGTGTGACCCACATGCCAACCCATTCACCGCCGTTGCATGGCTCCTGTGGTTCACATTGGGCCATCACTGCATGAAAGCCTCGGGCATGAGAAGCAGTTGAGTGACTAGCTCTGTCCCTATACATGCGCACACAATGCTTTTACCTTCGCTGTTCACAGAACACGTCTCCTGATCTGTATTTTCCACTTCACTTTGCCTCCCTGACGACTGCCTCTTATGGACACAAGCCATGGCTGAGGGGAGAAAGATATTGGTTCGGGAAACCTGAGCTGTGACCCTGAGCTTCTGCCAGCATGGCTGATATTTATAGCAACTTAGAGTCAAGTACCAAGGAAAGTATGTTCTGGTTTGTTGCAGATGTCCTCGGGGGAAAGAAAACATTTCTGTGAAAAATGGTGTGGGATGCTTAACTGACGGAATATCAAACGTGAAAGGACAAGCCAACGGGTTTGTGTCCCAGTGCAAAAAATAATAAGGAAAGCATGGCCCAGTCAGTCCCTGCAGATACCAGTCTTCAGACACTCAGGAGGTGGCCACAGGAAGCCACGTCGCAAGTTGAATCTATAACTGGTCGCTCCACAGTTAGACTATTTTGCTTATGCATTTCATCTATTGATTTCCATCAGCCCCAGTTCCACAGAGGATTTCAGGCAGATTATTTCATTGTGAAGATGATGGCAGATTGATGACACTAATGGCCCGATTTGTTATGCCTCCTTGAACCCTCATCCTTGGTCAGTCTCTTCCTCGCTGACTCCGGGCTGGGCCCAGGATTTGCCCTGGCCAATGAAACCACAGCAAACTTGATGCACATACAGCTTGAAATGGCATGCCAAAGAGAGCCAGGTCAGTCAGGCAAGGTAGTTCTAGATCCACCAGACTCTGATCAATTTGCCAGGAGCCACAGAGCCCAGCTGAGAACCAGAGCTGGCCCAGATCAGCAGAAAGAACAGATTATTATTTAAAGTCACTGGGTTTTAGAGTGGTTTGTTACACAGCAGAAACTAACTGATACAAGCTGGGCATGGTGGCACATGCCTGTAAGCGGCAGCCTAGGAAGCCACGACAGTGACCAGGGATCGCGGTTCAAGTTCCTCTCAGGGCAACATAGCGAGATCTAGTTCCAAAAAATTAGCTGGGCGTGGTGGTGCGCACATGTAATCCCAGCTACGTGGAAAGCTGAGGCTGGGGACTGCTTGAGTCTGTGGTACCCCGGGCAACGTGAGCCTGAGGTTCCATTGGCAAAAATAGCGAGACCTAGTCTCAAAAAAAAAAAAGAAAGAAACTAACTGATACAGAAAAGTATATTCAACACAATTAAGAAAGAGCCCATGTTCTGTCCAGAAAGCAAACAGACATATATAGCATGATCACTCCATAAAGATCATGCTTGGAGCTTTATATTTCCTTGTGGCAAGACAGGCAAAAGGAAAAAAACAGCAAGATTTACTAAACTAGTGGAAATTTTTTATATCTTAAACCCACACTTCAATGTCACTTTCGTCTCAAAATATTTCCTTCCCCTATTTCCTCACCAAATTGAGTCACTGACTTCTGCCACCTCTGGAATTTTTTGGGCCTTTGTTTAAAGCTCTTCCTTGATGCTTTTCATGTCACATTTGAGGTTACAGTTGGAGGATAAGGCATTCATCTCACTCATTGATACTAAAACTGCGTTTTTCTTACTGTTACATGGACCTCCAGCGTCTTGTACAATGACTTGCTTGAAAAGGAGCAATCTTGATAAATGTTTATTAAGTGGAAGTTGTAAGATAGAAGTGTGGTGGCCAAGGAGGGCTTCATAAGGAAAGTGAAGCCAGTACCCCAATATGGGCAGTGTTACTTGTTGGTAAGACTTAAGCATCACCATTATCTGTGTCTGAAAGACATAAAGGTTAAAAAAGATCTGAAGTCAGTTAGGTCACTCCCTTCTTTCACCTTGATATTGTAAACCAACACTGTTATGCTAATTTAACCCCTTGTGCTAGTGTTCTAAGGCCCAGGGAGGGGATCATAACTGACTGACCCAAACCAGAGTGTGGTTGATAATCCCATCATCCGGGATTCATGGTGGGAGGGGGAGCAAGGAAAAGGAGATAAAAGAGAAAGGTGCAGAGACAGGAGGAGGAGGCAAATTTGGAGGAAGATCAGAAGATTAACTGAGAAGAGAGCTGATCTGGTATCTGGAGCAGAAACTGGAAGCTGTTGACCCTTTTGGGGCTCTCAGAGTTCCAATCTTTGAAGGTCAGGAATTGAATGAAGGCGGAGAAGAGGACTTCATCATAGAGTGAGCTACTCATAGAATGAGACAGACAGACAGACAGAGACAGACAGACAGACAGAGAGGCTGAGCTGAACCTCCTGTTGGTTGCGGAACTCACTCCATGCTGGCTACAGTGACTGAGAACAGAAGGCAAGGACATAATCTGATGGTTTCAGACTGAACTACACTAAGACTGAGGAAAAACCCATGCAGCTCCCCAAGGAGCAGAAGAGGGGTTCTTTTCTGTTTGGGACACTTGTGAAGGTGTGAGCTATTAGACTCTTTTGGTTTGTCTTCTCCTATTTGTGAATAAACCCCTGTACTTACCGTTATCACTCAAGTTTGATCTCTGGGTAACGGCTTGCACATGGGCTAAAGAACCTTCAATGACTAAAATTAAAAGGGGTGATCCCCTCACCCAATAACAGAAGCAGAGGCCAACATTATCAACTTGGTCCCAGAGTAAGAATTCCTGGATTCCATGAGCAGAATGCCAGGCCTGGGCTTGTGAACCTGGGTGAGAAAAAAATTACATCTTTGTGTTCACGAATCTCTAACTGAAAATTAGCATCTTCCTCCATTATAAATGCAGGCTGCAAACCACAGGAGAGATAACATATCTTCATGTCTCCAAATATCACTTACGATCATATACTCTGAAATGACAGTAGTTATTTAGTGAGTTAATTACCATATCACCATTTGGGTTTCTTTTCCTGTTTTGATACCTATATTGCAATCAGTTTCCTTGATAATCCTGTATCCTTTTATTTATGAATTTAAAAATCATAATTTTGAGACGGGGTCTACAGGTTTCATCAAACTGCCAAAGGCATCCACAGCACAACAGTAGCTAGGACTTTTGTGCCTACGGGAATATTTTGTGACTATTTCAGAGAACATGTAGATGATGACTACATAGGTAGAGAGAATTAACATCCCACAGAAAGACAAGTATAGACAAGACACCAGTGGGGATGAGGACCAGACATGGCAGGAAGGAATATTCTGTCAGGCCCTCCCCACCCTTGAGGAGTCTCCTTGTCAAGATTAAGTAAGAAGACCAAGACTTTGTTAGCGTAATAATGCATCAGAGAAATGAGAGCATAACTGATTTGTCTAAGAATTTGGAGAATTTTAATTCTTATGGGTCTAACAGCTCCCTACAGGGTGGAACCAGGACCCTGAAGAGGGAGCTGAACTAGGAAGCTTGTAGAACCACTCCCAGACTGTGCACAAAGACACAGTCAAACTGGTGCCAAGAGGACTCACCCACCCCTCAGCTCACGTCCTCTGTGCAGGGGTGAGGCCCCACACTGTCTGGGTTCAGTGTCCTGGTTTGGGCTCCCCCTGCCCTCCCCCCCCCCACTCCTTGGAGGAGGACTTGCTGGGAGAGTGGACATTTGGGACCAAGATGCTTTGGGCCATCCTTGGACTTCCAGTAAACAGGTAGTTGGCCAGCACTAGGAGGCTTCTAGAAAAGCACGTCCATGAGTGTCCTCGCAGATGCTGCAGCACAGGGAGCACAGGGAAGCCGCCCGGATTACATCAGAGGTGACTCAAGGGGCGAAGCTGGGGGGAGGAGGAGCAGGGAGAAAGGGGAGGCACAAAGGGGACAAGAAGCAAAGAATGACTCCAGGATTTCAAGGCAGGGACATGAGGAGACAGAGGGGGCTGGGGACCGAGGTGAGGTCACTTCAGGACATCGCAGAAGATATCCAGGAGTCTGCTGGAAACACAAGTGTGAGACTCCAGGGAGAAGCTGGAACGAAATGGGGAGAGAAGCAAGGAATGATCTGCACAGAAGTGATGATGCAAATCCCCAGGAACAAGGGCAGTAAAGTAAAAGACAATAAAGAACTGGACCTCAGAGCAGGACCACAGAATCAAGAGTGAAGAGGAAGAAGCTTAAAGACAGTAAGACAGTAAGACAGCACGTGTTTGCACATGAACCTTCATTCCTGAAACCTCGATGGTGCAGTAAACAAGAGTCACCTCAATAGATGACCCTGAACTTGACAATAAAGATGGAGGCTCCTTTTGTGTCCAGGAGGGAGGAGAAGGTTTCAAGTCAGTAGTTAAAGGCAGCAGGGGAAGGAACTGGTGCCAGGTCCCTGGCCGAAGCAGAGGAGGTGCCTGGCGATATCTGGAAGCAGTTCCCACGAAGTCAAACCCCACAGGGGAGGGGAGGTCGGGGAGGGGGCCAGGGGCACAGGGGAAGAGGCTCCCTGACCCAGGCTAGGGTGGTGGGAGCCAATGGAGGGAGGAAAGCGAAGGTATTTGCTGGGCAGCAGCATCTAATTAAGTTTCTTCTCTCCAAGATGATCCAGATTTTCATTTGAGAAAGAAGGAAGCTGCAAATCTGGGGTGTCGAAAGGTCGTGTGAAAATCATGGAAACCTCAATTTGACTCTGTTCCCACCTAAATAATTGTTGTTTGGAAACCAAGCAAAGCCACCAAAGCCGTCTCAGCGCAGTTCCCGAAGCGGAATGACGAAGATCCCTGAAAACAGAGGGAAGTGCTGGCCCTCCGCTGAGCTTGGGGCACCCAGAGCCTGCACCCCACAAAGGCCGGCGCTCTTGGGGGATTCAGTGAGGTGAGGAATTCAGAAAGTGGGACCCCAGGAAGATCTGCCGTGCCTGAACATCTTGAAGCTTAATAAGACCAGCACCCTGTCTGCTGGGCACGGAACCTCTATTTCCTATCCCTTCATCATCAGACAGAGTATCACTTCCCTATTATTCTCCCCACCTGACCAGATGAGGAAACTGAGGCCAGGGGAGGTGAAGTGACTAGAGCTCTGAGCTAGAGACTAACCAAGACAATGTGGGTACCCAGGTGTGTCGAACCCTAAAACCCAACCTGTTCCCCTCTGACTGATAACCTTAGTCAACCCCACCCCCCAAAATGAAAAGATGGTAGCACCCCCCCCAAGGACAGCCAGGGAAAGACAGTGACTCTTGATGAGAGCTAAGCTTTTCCAAGTCAACTCTTTAAAAGTTTATTTTAACTCTTTTGACTTACTGAAAACAATTGTTTTTTGTTTATTTGTTTGTCTGTTTGTTTGTTTGTTAGTTTGAGACTAGGTCTCACTATGTTGCCCAGGGAACTGTACGTTTCCTGGGGTACCACAGACTAAAGCAATCCTCAGCCTCAGCCTCCCTGGTAGCTGGGATTATAGGTGTGCACCACCATGCCCAGCTATTTTTTTGAGACTAGGTCTCGCTATTGTTGCCCAGGGCAGATCTCAAACCCACAGACTCAAGTAATTCCTAGTCTCGGCTGCCCTTTCTAGGCTGGGGTTAAAGGCATGCGTCTTTTCTATAGTTCATTTTTTGTTCGTTTTTTGAGACTAGGTCTTGCTATGTTCCCCTGGATAGTCCCAATCCTGGGGACTCAAGGGATCCCCAGTCTCAGCCTCCCACATAGCTGGAATTATAGGCTTGTGCCACCATGCCCCAGCTGCTTTTTTTGAGACCAGGGCTCGCTATGTTGCCCGCGGTAGTCTCGAACCCGCAAACTCCAGTGATCCCAAGCCTCTTGCCTCCCAGCGCTTGAACTACAGGTGCACACTACCATGCCTGCCCAAAACAATTGTTTTAAAGAATCTATTTGCTTCCCGAGCCCCTGCTGGGTGCCAGTACAGGACACAGGGGAGTACAGGACACAGGATCAGGGATCCCTGGTCCCAGGCATCAGGGAGGCTCCATACAGTAGGTAGGACATGGCCAAATCTGTCTCTCAAAATTGTTTTCTTTTCAAGCACTTCTTGCAAATCTTTTGAAAAGTCAAATCATCCTAAAAGGGTTTGTTGAAAACAGCGGTCTTTTCTTCTCCATCCCCCACCTCATCTTCCCCAGCTAATTCTTCCAAAGCTGCTCTTCTGCTACTCACCTCCCTGCTTCTGCATGTTACCCACATTCGTCAACCCCCCCCATCATGTCTTCATGTACTTAGTTCCCACCCAGTTTCCCTTCCCTTCTCTCTTCCCCTCCCCACATCTTCCCTAAATGCATCCTCCCAAAAATCTCAAATTCTGTTTTAATCCTTATTCTATATCTTCGCTCTTTTGACCATGTCACTAGATTTTTTAATCCTGGGCCAAGTCGCCGGCTATGATCCTATTTCCTTTTTTCAGTTTATTTGTTTTCCTGTTAATAATTACCTCATTTTTCATTAACATAAAGTTTGTTCCTTTAAAAACAATTGACTGAATCTCCGCATGCCCTTAATATAATTTTCCACATGACCAAACCTGCTGGATAACTTGTCATTCTCCTTTGTTTTCCTAGGAACAAACTCCCTCACCCTCCTCCCTCAACCCCCAAGTTTCTGACTTCCTGATGACCACATGGAGTCACTCTCTGGTTCAGGCTTGACAGCCCCCTTCACTTCCCCTTAGCGATCACCCAAGGAATCCCCTTGCCTCCTCTCTCCTGAGTTGGGGCTCCCTCTTCCCAGAACCCACACCTTTCTGACTTCCTGCCTTGAGTGAGTTGGTATTTGAATCAGATAGTTTCCTGAGAAAAGGTACAGGGGTGGCAAGATATCCAAAGACATTGTACATCTAGAAAGTTCTTTCATGCTCACATTTAACTGCTAGCCTGAGTTGGCATGAAATCCTGGTGGAAAACGTTTTCAATCAACGTTTTCAAAACTGTTGAGTGGCACTGGTTCCATGGTCTTCAGACTTGCAGCGTTGCTGTGGAGAAGCTGATGGCAATATTATTCCCCACCCGGTGTGTGGAGTCTGGACCAGGGGGGTAGGCAAAGCACTGACGCCCAGTACAAAATCTAAGGGAACGCCAAAGCATTCAATGATGGAGATCGATACTGGTTCATGCATATTTTATAAATCAAAATGAAGACCAAAAAAGCATAATGAACAACAGAGCAATCTTAAATAAAGACAGAAATCTCACTTGCTTCCCCCAACCCTTGCTGCATCATGCTGTTTTTAATTTTGACTCCTACTGTTATCACCATGGGTTATATTACATTAGTTTTGATATCTTAAAATAGTACCTTGCATCCTTTTTTCCATCTTGATTACTTTGTTAAGTTTTACATACAAGGTGAGTGCCTCAACTTACCTCTCTCTAACCCCAGTTCCCCCAGGAACTCTGAAGAACTGTCTTTATCCCTCCATCTAAAATACAAGGATATAGTTGTCTCTGGGTCTTTTTACTGAACTGGGTATTCAACAGAGCTTACCACCTAGAAATCAGTATCGTTTCATTCTCGGAAACTTTCTTGTATTACTTCTTTGACAATTTCGACATCTCCCCTCTCTATTTCTGGAATTGATAACAGCTGGAATTGGGGGGGGGGACTGTATTTGCATTTATATTGCATTCCTCCAAATCCCCATCTCTGAGGGCCCACACTGGTATGACACAGCTGCAGTCAGCACTCACACAGCAGCTTGGTTCCTGTTCCCCTCCCTCTGTTAGGCCTCCTGGATTGATGTCCTAATTTCTTTTGCTTTCTCTCCTGCATCTCCTCTAGTCCTTCTCTTGACCCTCTTTTGTATTTTGAAAGAAAATTAAGAAAGTTCCTCCCCTTCCTCTTCTAACTCTTGATTTTTTTTTCTTTTTTTACTGTCCTTCCAACAGTCTTCCTAGCAACAGTTCTTTCCTGTTCTCTGGTTATTCCTTTTTCATTTCACTTCCTTTTTCATGCCTGCAATATGTTCTTTTCTCTCTCTGACTAGATCAATTATGAGTTTCTGGTTGTAGGCCCTGCTCACAGCATGATCTCCATTTCCTCTTGATTAATATTTTCCAAAAGGAGAGAAGGTCTCTCCATATGCTCGTGACCCTCAGTTGCACGATCACACTCTAGAATGAGCTGCAAGAGGTAACCAGAGGTTGTCAGTGCCTGAGTGTGATATGATGACTGGATGAAGTTTTCTCTAGAACAATCGGCTGTTCTGGCCAGCTTCCCTACTCCAGAAACCTCAACTCAAGTTCCTAGTGGTCATGTCTTGGGGACTGTTTAGTTCCTTCAAAGAGAATGGCCTTGTGGGTGCAGATACCAGCCTGATTCTGGCACTCTGGGTGTGCATGAGGGAAGGGGCCTGGGAGTCTCTCTGTGTACCTGAAGACTTGATCCTCTGATTTTAACCTTATCTCCTTATTTCCTCCTTGATCTGCCTTTCTGCTCAGGATCAGAGCCACCAGCTTCTATCTGTAACACCTGCTGCCTCAGTCCCCTGCCAAGCTTTGAAGGAATCTGCTTGCTTCTCGTCAGTACCCCCTCACCCCACACCCGCAGGTTAGATGCTTGGCCTTCCCCACCTCTGCTGAGCCCCTTACTCCTCCTTGAGCAGCTTTCCCCTCCACGTGCTGAGATTTGAGAAACTAGAAGCTTCTAAGACAGAAGTCACGTTCTGCTCTGTTCTCCAGCCAGTTTCTATTCTAGGATGTTGGAAGGAGAATGGGGGGAAGCATCTCTGTTCCACCATCTTGGAAGTTACTGCGCTAAACCTCAAGGGTGTGTAGGAGTTGATCAGACATGGGCAGGGGAAGGTAAACACTGCCAAGGGAAACAGCATGTCCACAGGCAACAGAAGGGACGAGACCTGCCTTCAGGTTAGCATGGCAGGAAGCAAGGTCCAAGGGAGGGGAGGAAAGGGCCTTGAGTGTCACGAAGTTTTTCCTTTCTCCTGGAGCAAAGGGGGGCAGAGGCAAAGGAGCCACCTGGTCAGACTTGTTTCTCTGGGAGCACAACCGGAGTGCTGAGGGAGCAAGGGTGAGATGCCCAGGAAAAGAGAGCCCCCCACAGGGCTGTGACAATGACCCCACAAGAAGCTGTGGGAGGGGGAAATAAATGTGAAATGTGTTCAATTAATGAAAAGGGTTTCTGACTGACAGGCATGGGGCCCGGGGCAGAGGGAAGAGGCTACTTTGAATCCCAAGTTTCTGGTCTGGGCAACGGAGGAGGTGGCCAGAGTGTCCACAGAAACAGGAAAAATGCTGGAGAAGAAACAGTGGGAGGGACTGTATTTGCATTTATATTGCATTCCTCCAAATCCCCATCTCTGAGGGCCCACACTGGTATGACACAGCTGCAGTCAGCACTCACACAGCAGCTTGGTTCCTGTTCCCCTCTCTCAGCAGTATTTCCAAAGTGTCCATGAAATCCTCAAATGTCCTTCTTCAGTCTGGCCATGGAGTATTCCATGGTGTTAATAAGTGCCCCCTGGGTCACCTCCTCGAGCCCCTCCACTGGACGTTATAAGAAGCCTGCACACATCCAAAGAATGGGCAACAACAAGTGCTGGAGTGGTTGTGGGGAGAAAGGAACACTCCTACACTGCTGGTGGGAATGTAAACTGGTCCAGCCACTATGGGAGGCAGTGTGAAGGACCTTCAAACTAATGAAAATGGAACTGCCATTTGACCCAGCAATCACTCTTCTGGGAATCTAACCAAAGGAGACCTCAATGCTTATACAAAGGGACACCTGCGCTCGGATGTTTACTGCAGCACTATTTGTAATTGCAAGAACATGGAAACAAACAACCCACATGTCCCAAGACAGATGAATGGATGAAAAAGATGTGGTGTATACACACAATGGAATATTACCCATCAATTAAAAATGACAAACTCAATGAATTTGAGACAACATGGACACACCTAGAAAAAATCATATTAGCAGAAACAAGTCGGAAAGAAAAAGACAGAAACCAGATGGTTTCACTAACATATGGGACATAGGAAAAATAAGCAAAAAGCCATGAGGAAAGTCAAGACAATCTAACAACCAAACAACTCGGGATGTAGGGCTGGGTAGGAGAGGGTGGGAATGGTCATGGAGGGAATGTGGTGGGCAAACCCCGGGGATTACAAAGATGGGAAATTTATATATAAATAAATTATTTAATAAAAAAATAAGAAGCCTGCAGTGAACCCCACAGGCTCTCCTGCGGTGCCTCGGTGGCCCAGCTCTCCCACAAGGCTGCAAACACCAGGTGCAAGGTCAGTGGCATCTACCCCATCTGCTCTGCACCTGCATGGAAGTGTTGCAGAGGCGTGTGCTCACACATGCAGCCACCCCAAAGTTTCACCCTCAAATCACCAGGTGGGGGTGACCCCACCGGACTGAGAAAGAGCAAGGCCTTCACTCACCCTTCCCCTAGTCATCTCTCCTCACTGCAACCCTGCCAAACCATCCCCAGGGGCCAGGCTGCTCAGCTCAGCCCTGAGAAGAACACCAATATGCATGAGTCAAGTGGCATCAGGGTCACCCCAAACCTGACTATAGTGCACCCAGAAATGGAGTCAGAAGGCACTGTGGCAGGGTTGGGGGAAGAGGAGTGGACCAGTGGTTGTTATGGCAACCAAGGATCCCAAGATGGAGGCAAGAGAAAAGGCGGCCCTGCTCCAGAGTTGCCATGGCAACCTCGATTCTTGAGGCCAGCTTTGAAGACAAAAACTACACACTCCCCACTTGCAAAAAAGAGCCCAGGATGTCTCGGGACTCCTTGCTGTCCAGAGAGCCTAATGCAAGGGGTCAGTTCTACCGATCCCACTGTTGACCTCACAGACCTTTTAGAAACAGAAGAGCTTCCACTTTTCTTTGGGAAGAGAGCCAGGCCTTGGCCACCCATCAATCCACTCGGGAAACTTTCCCTGAGCCTACTGCGTGCCCGGGGCACTGTAATAAGTATCCAGCAGCAAGAACCAGACACAACAAGAACCACCCCTTGTTCTCAAGTGAGGGGGACCGGCAGGACTCAGTGCAAGACTGTTGGCAGGAGGGACGGACAGACAACCCAGCCTTCCTGAGGACGACGGTTTAGCCACTAATAGCTGAGGTGCACGTTTCTAGTAGGAAGGCACGGGGAGCAACCTAAATGCCCACAGTGCAGGTTCGTGAAATAGATGGGCCGCATCCATCCACGTTGCTGCACACAGGAGTCAGTGTGGGACTGGAGACCTCTTAGGCTCAGGAGCAAAGGTTTGGCTAACCGGATCAAAGAGGGGGGGAGTTCCACGTTGACTTTGGAACCATGTAGAGACGTTACAAGAACAGGTATCATGCTTGTAGCTTAAAGAAAAGACGGAGAACTTGGGGCTGTGGAGGATGGATGGGATGAGAGTGACACGAAGGAGGGGGAGCGTGCCGAGCAGACAGCGCATGCGCACAAGGGCATTTGTAACTGTGGTTCCAAGGCAGGGGACGAAGAAAGGTGGCTGAGCAAGTGCCACCAAAGGAGGAAGAGGGCATTTTGGGCCAAGGACAGGGGGAGGACAAAGACTGGGAAGGGTGTAAGTCGTTTTCGAGAGTTCCGAGTGGTCTCCACACAGAGAGAGCAGACGTGGGCTGGGCCCCGGATCTCCCCCGGGGACAGTCTAAAGTCACCCCAATATCATGGAAGGCAAAGGATTTGTACCAACTAAAAGAAAATGAAGAGGCCAGCTGTATTGAATACAGCCAGCTGTATTGAATGGGACTGAATTGTGTTCTGAATGGGCTCAGGGCTGGAGGGGGACGTAAAGGGATGCTATAAAGACGCTATTGAGAAAACTGGAGAAATGAGGTATGGACTGTAAGTTAGACATTAATATTGCATCAGTGTTACATTTCCAAATAATTGTCCTGTGTTGGCGTAAGAGAATGACCTTGATCTTAGCAAATATTTTCTATTTGGGCATAGACGGTCATGTTTTTTGCAAGTACCTTTCAACTAGCACATGAAAAGAAAATTGTATGTGTGTAGTATGTGGAGGTGTAATAGAACAAATGTTAACAAATTTGTTAACATTTGTTGAGTCTGTATGGAAGATTTTTGTACTGTTCTTGCAACTCTTCTGTAAGTTTAAAACTGCTTCAAAATAAAAGCTTAAAAAAGAAAAAAAGTAGCCAGGCGCAGTATTCCTGTAGTCCAAGCACTGGGAGGCAAACGGCCTGGAATCACTTGAGTTCGCAGGATTGAGATTACCCCGGGCAACACAGAGACCTGGTCTCAAAAAAGCAGCCAGGCGTGGTGACAGGCGCCTGTAATGCCAGACTACCCTGGGCAACATAGTGAGACCTAATCTCAAAAAAAGAAAAAAAGCATCACCCCAAGTTTGAGAGCAGGAAAGGGATGTGAGGAGAGCAGATCAGAGAGGTCTTGACAGGTCTCCTTGACTCCAGCATGCTGCGTGGACTCCGGGAACCAGCTCCAAAGGCAAGAAGTTACCTTGGGAATACAGCTGGGACCTCCCCTCCTCCAGGGAAGAGGAAGGTAGCCTCTCAGGAGGACAGAACGGAGAACGGGGAGTTCCCAAAAGTGTGCCATAAGTGGGAAGAGCAGGAACTTATGAGGCTGATCGAGTCTTCGGTATACCTTCTGCAGAGCTAGATAGGACTCCTTGGCTTACAAGTGGGGAAACGGAGGCCCAGATAGGACAACTCAGCAATCCAAGTCACTGGTTTCATGACTTTGTGCTTTGTCTGGGCTTCTTGGAAGAAGTGACTCGCTCCCACTATGACTTGGCCTTTCCACTTCTGAGTCAGACAGTCCCCAGTTCAGTCATCCAGACAAAAATGGGGCTGCTGCCCCAGCAGGAAGGAGAGAGAGAAGGAGACTGTACCTTTTGGGCCTGGGTGATGCAGGTCAAGATCAAAGGTGCTCCAAGGCCCCTTTGAGGACTATTCCAGGAAACAGAGTCAGGCCTGCAACTCAGAGGTGCTGGGACACTGGGAGGGTGGCTGGTGATGGGTGGTGCCCCCTAGATCTGCCCAGGAAGTGCCCCTGCCCCAGTGCCAGGGGCAGGCATCCCAGTGGCTCAGGCAGAATCTTAGACTCAGGAGTCCAGATCTAGAATCAGTCCCTTCCCACCTGGCCACCTGGTGAGCGGGCCTTGATCTTGAATGTGAGCAGGTGTGAAGGCCCAGAGCCCACACTGAGAAAGGTTGCATGAAACCCGGCCCAATTCCTGAAGCACGAAATGGATAAAGCTGCCAGGGCAGGAACCCAGAGCCACCGTGTGCCTGCAGCTGCGGATGCAGAGGAGCTCAGTGAAGAGATGGGGCTGGTGGCTGTGGTGCTGGAAGGCGTGTGGGCTGGGTGCGCCTCACCCGTCTACACCCGTCCTAACGAAGTAGATACTGGGCAGGTGCAGCGCTCCACTTTACAGATGCAGGAAAACAGACTTTGAGAGATTCAGACACAACCTCCTCGCGTTGAGTGCACACTAGTGCCAGGCCTGAGCAGCGGGGCCAGCGGCTCTGAGACCAGAGTAAGAGCTGTCAACGCTGTTAGCGTGCTAGTGAGGGGCACCCAGGGACCCCAGACTGTTAAGGAGGGAATGCTCTGAATGGATCCAGGCGCGCAAAGGTAAAGAGAGCACACCCTGTGAAAGACCTCTAATAGATCAGGTATACTGAGGGAGGAGAGAGAGGAGGGGAGGGGAGGAGGAAGGGAGAGG
>PVHY01029178.1:0-14529 GCA_004024945.1 Uropsilus gracilis | reverse complement strand
TTGCCCCTTTGTCAAAGATTAATTGACTGTATATGTGTGGTTTTATTTCCGGATATTCAATTCTGATCCATTGGTCTGTTTGTCTGTTTTTGTACCAATACCATGCTGTTTTAAGTATTATGGCTTTGTAGTACAGTTTGAAGTCTGGAATAGTAATACCTCCGTTCTCTCTTCTGTTTGTCAATAGGGTTTTGGCTATCCGGGGTCTTTTGTTGTTCCATATGAATTTCAATAATTTTTGTTCTATCTCTTTAAAATATATCCTTGGGATCTTTATTGGAATTGCATTGAATCTATAGATGGCCTTTGGTAGTATAGCCATTTTGATGATGTTGATTTTTCCAATCCATGTACAGGGAATGTCTTTCCATTTTTTTACATCATCTTCTATTTCTTTTAAGAATGTTTTATAGCTTTCTTTGTATAGGTCTTTTACGTCTTTTGTTAGGTTAATTCCCAAGTATTTGATTTTCTTTGGTGCAATGGTAAATGGGGTGTTTTTTTTTAATTCAGTTTCACTCTTTTACATATGACTACACAGTTTTGCCAACACTAATAGTTGAAGAGATTGTCCTGTTCCTTTTGTATAGTCTTGACTCTTTTGTCATCAGTTAATTCACCATATATGCATGGGCCTATTTCTGGACTCATCATTTTGCTCTATTTATATATCTATTTTTGTTGTAATACCATACTGCTTTTTATTACTAGTTTTAAAATATAGTTTGAAACTAGGATGTCTGATGTCTCATTTTCCTCAAGATTTCTTTGACTATTTGGGTTTTTCTATGGTTCAATATAAATTTTAGGATTGTTTGCTTTATTTCTGTGCAAAAGGAAATTGGAGTTTTGATAGAGATTGTGCTAATTACATAGATTGCTTTATATACTAGAAATGATTTCACGTTAATTATTCCTTTCCATGAACATAAAATATCTTTTTATCTATCTTTATTTCCTTCAATTTCATTATCTATATCATATAGGTCATTCAATGTACAGGTCATTCACTTCTTTGTTTAAATGTATTCCTAGGCATTTGATTCTTCTTGATGCAGTAGTTCAGGAAATAAGATAAATCTGAAAAAATTAAACTAATCTTACACACAAAGGAACTAAATAAAATTGTTTCTTAATTTCTCTTTCTAAAAGTCCTTTGTTATTATATTAAAAAAACCAGAATTTTCTATATCGACTTTGTATCCTTCTACTTACTGAAGCCATTTCTTAGTTCTAATGGTTTTTGTTGTATTCTTTAGTGACTTTTTCTATATAATATCAAGTGATCTGCAAGTAGTGACAGTCTACTTTTTCTTGCCAGTTTGAATGTTTTTATTTCATTTTCTGGCTTACTTGCTCTGACTAGAACTTCCAAAATCATGTTGAATAAAAGCGGTGAGAATGATCATCTTGTCTTGTTCCTCATCTTAGAGGAAAAACTTTCAGTGTTTTACTGTTTAGAATGATGTTATCTGTGGGCTTGTTATAAATGGCCTTCATTATGTTGAGATGTTCTATACTCACTTTGCTAACTGTATTTATAACTACACAGTCAAATAGAGAAATAGCTCTTTGCCTCTCCTCACCCTTATGAAATGAGAACCTTTATTATCCTTCTTTTACAGGTAAGAAAAGCTGAATCTCAGAGAAGCACATTCAATAATTTTTAATATCTGTGCTAATATATAATCTCCCTTAACGAACAGGAGTGGGCCTCTGTCTAAAGGTGTTCTGCCAAACCTGGATCTCTTGTTCATATCCAGACTTTATTGTTTTAAGGTTCTAACGTTTTGTGTGTTTGCAGCTACTTCCCCTTGTCTCTTCCTACAAAGTCTCAAGTCCTGTTCCTTAGATCCCCATGTTGGCTCAAAAGGTTTGTTCTGACCGAACCACTTACACAAGACTATATGGTGTTTTCATCTTCCAGGCTATTGTTCAGAACTTATAATAAGTGCCCCACAGGGAAGATTTACTCTCCTGATGAATAGAATCAAGTATGTGGCATACATACCCTGTTATGGTATTTACAGCTCATTCCCCTTGGATCCATGCTGCTATGATCCCATCAGGCATTTTGCCTAAACTCCTGGAAGTGAAAAAAGTATAATTTCAGTTTGTGGGTAATTCTTCATTGGGTATGTACTTCCTTGACACTATATATTTTTATATTTATTAACTCCATTGTGCAACCTGAAAAAGTATTATATGAAATTTCTTAATTATTCACCACACCAATGTGTAAAATATGATTTTATCCAAATTAGTACCAATTTTTGAATATCAAGATTCTAATCTTGTGCGTGATTCACTATTTCCTTCAAAGTATTTCCATAAAAATTGATATTTTAAAGGTAAAGCCACTTTGTTTCAGATTTATGCCCTTTTGGAGTGAGGGTGGGATCTAAAAAATAAAAACAAATCTTAATGGTTATTGTAATGATCAATCATACCTTTTATCTTTATAAATGTCTTCTTACAAGAACACATTTACTGGTCTTTTTGTAGTTATAATCTTAGTGACGAAAAGAACATATTAACGTGTAACATGCTGTAAGATGTTGATATTCAGGTAAATCTCAGTTTCGGTATGAGAATTTCAAAGTAGAAAATAATGCAAGTTAGGGGGTAAAAATGATAGAGAAGATCAATACTGAATAAGGAGGGAAACTTCCTTTCTGTCTCTAGCTATGATGGAATTGGTGTAACTTCTAACTTTAGGATTTCTGAGATGTCTTTTGCTATGGCAACTAACACAATGGAATTTATATAGTGATGAAAGAAGAAAATAAACTTTTATGTTCTGATCTATTAAGTTGATCTAGATTTTGCAGAGGTATATATCAAGGGATCAGAATAGTGAGGTTCCCAGCTTCTGACTGGTTTTATTTATAGTTTAACGCTCATGTTGGTACTGAAGAGAGCTTAAATTCAAAGAATGTTATTTTTTTAATCTCTGTATCTTAACAGAGATAAATTACGCTTAGTTTTGCAAAACCCTAATCTAGTGGGAGTTGGTAATTTATTGTGAAGTGTTGGAACAAAGGTAATTAAAGGTATAGAAGTTAGTGATCAATCACCTTACAGGTGATTAAGTGTCCTTAATGTGCCCAGTCCCGTGCTTGCAATTGTGCTAAATACAGCTTGCAATTTATTTAGGAAAGACAAGACTGAAGGAGACACCACTTTATATCTGCTGTTATGTATGATTGTATATATGTCTTCAAAGTTTCTGCTCTATGTTAAGCCTAAAGCAGGTGAATAAAGGCAAGTCTGAATGTGAACTAGAAGTCTGCTTGATGTGAGATAACATAAGGTTTAGCTTCATGACTTGGAAACTTTCAAAAAAGCCAGTGATTGGGAAAACAATCAAACCAGGGTACCAAGATTTCCCAATGATGTTCCTACCCTCCTGTTAGTTTCTGTTACTATCTTTTCAATCAGGAGAGCAAAGTATGTTGGGGAGGGTGGGGAGAGTGATGAGATTCAGGATAAGGACATGCCTTTCTTTTTTTCCTAATAACTACTCTCTCTTCCTGGATATTTGAGAAATCCTCACATTTAATGCCCAGCTCTTATTTGCCTCACATTCTGGTCACACTGAACTCTCCCAAAGTCTTGGTGTGGCATGACACCATTCATTTTGCAGTCAAATGCTCTATCCCTGGCTTTACCCCCAATGCCACTCATCTTGAAAGAGTTAACTCTTTGCAACTGTGACTTATGTTGCTTTGTTTTCTTCGTTGTACCTTCCACATGAGAGACACCTGAATATATTTTTGGTGGATGAAATGGCCCATTTGTGGTTGTGAAGAAGGACCCAGACTGGAGCTACACTCTCCTCGTGGCCCCACTGATTCTCCTTTGTGCAAAGAACTCTATAGTATAGTGTTTTATAAAGTTCATTGGAAACAATCCAAATACTACAGAAATTATATGTGAAATGACATAAATCATAAAGTGGAAGACGAACACCAGTATTCACTCTTGTGGATTATAGAGAAACAAACAAAGGATCAATCAAAATTAAACCGAAACAACCTTAGAAATTTGACTATAGAATTACTGCAACCAGCAGGAAAGGGTAGTGGGTGGAAGCAAAAGGGTAGTGATCACAATGGACTCTGGTGGAGGATTAGTGTGTGCTGCTGGTGTGTGTGGTGTGGTAATATACATAATGATGTATAATCCTATACCATAAATCATATACAGTGTTGCAAAGCAGTGCTGTCTCAGTGAAAAAAATGACCCAATTACAAATACGTTTAAAAAAAAAGCATAATCACTTAAAATGCAGATTATGAGTTTCATGGGCTTGCATCCTAAGAGGTGGATAATAATTGCATTTATATTATATGGTTGGTGTAGATATAAAATAAGGCAATTTTGGATTGGGAGGAAGTACTTCATAAATGTTAGTCATCATCTTTCTGATCACTGTCATCATTATCATTGTCACAATTAACAAGCAAAGAAATGGAAAAAATATAACTTAGAAAGGGAGATATGTTTAGCAGTAGAAAAAGTGAAGTGCAATCTAATCCTCTAAGAGTATAAGAGGAGAGAGAGAAGTCATAGAAATAAACATGAAACGTTAAGAATAGATTAGGAAGGACGAGTTTTAGGGGAATTTCACTTTAAGGAAGATTATTTCGTGAGAGGAAGAATGTAAAGGGAGTAGGCAGAAATGGGGTCTGGAAGGGAAGAAAAAGTCTATTCACTAAGGTACTGTTCAACAATAAATTCAACAAATCTATGCTTTGTTGCTGTGGGGAATGAAAGAAAATATATTTTTCTTCTCCCCAGCTTTCAGAACCATCTAGAACACTGAAGATAAATGAAGACAGTCTGGAGTGAAAATTTAAACTTCTGAAAAAAAGGGGGGGGGGGTGATGTGTGGGACAAACAGTGCAGATAAACAAGTGAATGCCTGAGTTATAGCTTAATTTAAAATTTTACCACAGTGGCTTTTTGCTGCAGCAATTAAAAATAACAACAACAACAAAGCAGGTTGTTTCAGATAAACAAAGCTGAATAATTATGGGGCTCCTAAAGAAACAGAAGCTACTGATAAAAACTGAAATTGAGCAAGCACTTGAGGGATAAGGAATGGTCCAAGGAATGAAACTAGTAGGCTTTTCTAGGCCTCTGAGACGAACACACTGTGGGCAAAAGGAATTGTATAGTGATACTGTTGTTGCCAAGTTTCATGAGTGAGAAAAAGATTATTTTATTTTTCATATTTCTATTTGTCCTGCTAAAGAAAAAAATCCAGTAATGGCTGGCAAAAACAAATCTTGGCAAGTTAATAAATTGGACACTGCTTCTCAAATTTGTAGATAGGATTGAATAAACAAGGAGTTATGAAAGATTTTATTGATTCTGGCTTTGCAGTAGTGCAATAAATATGCTTTATAAAGGTATTTTATAGACATTAGGTTCTTACCTCAGTTGGTTGGCTTGCTTGAAGATAGGGCATTTTGGTTAGCTGCATTTGTTGTTGTTATTATTGTTTTAATTGAGTGTTATTAACTCATTTATGCAACAGAGCCTCGTGACATACGGGTACCCTTCCATTTTCCTTCATGCTTGTGTGATTGCATTAGTGTAATTTTCAGAGTATGTATTAAGAAATAGTTATAGTAAAGTGTTATACTTCTGATAATGAGTGATGTTTCTCTTTCCTACACTGTCTGATCCAAAGCTAATGTGCAAAGTGAGAGGTTAGTGGAAGTGAAAACTGGAGGTGGAGTAGGGAGAGAAGGGATGAGAACTTGGAAGGGAAGGAGAACAAGGGTCTGGTAGCAGACTGTAGGTTCTTTGGGGGGTGCACCAATGCAACAGTGCCTGAGGATGTGAGCTATACTTCTATAATGGAAACAATGATGTAAACCAATATTAATCAATAAAAGAATACTTTAAAAAAGAAAAAAAGAAGTGAAGCTGTACCTCTATCAGACTGTTAAGTGAGAAAACTTGCTTGTCTTATGTAACAACTAGATTTAAAAGAATTAAAAAAATTAATACATACTCAGACAGTGCCTGGCACTTTGTAAGCATTAGTTATATATTTATTGAATTGTGAATCAGTCATTATTGAATTATTGAATCATGGCTCAGTTGTCATCCAAACTTTGAAAAAGATACCATTATTTGGTGGAAAATCTGAGGCAGGAAATCTGGTTCTAGTCTGATTGTGCTACTTGGTGTTTGAACTTGATCAAGACATTTAGCTTTCCTGAGGCTCAGTTTTCCTCATATTAAGTATAAAGCAGCTGAATAGGCTTAATTATAACTGGCCATATCTAGCTCTAGGTTCTGATTCTAAAATGCCAAGTTCAAATGCTCCTTGGCCTCAGTCAAGCAGAAAAAGCCCCTTAGAGCAAAAAAGTAAACTCGTCTCCCTAAGAATTACACAACTAAAAAGTTTCTAAAGTCAATTAGAAGTGGCAGGTTTTGAAGAACAAAATCTAATTAGAAATGTAAGAAGTTAGAGGTGATTCTAAAAAGAACCCAAAACAAATGTGAAAACAACTTCTTTTAAAAGGGCATTAGAAAGTGCTTTTAAAAGTAATTAGCAAAGCAATTTAAATCTCAAGTTTTTGCCTTGCACAATTTAGTAACCAAGGATAAATCACCGTCAATTATTTTACTTCCTTCAGTCAAAACCAGAGGTTGAAATTAGTAAGTTCCAGAAGTTCTTAAAGAACTACAGAAAAAGCTGTTGGTTATATGAATTCCTTTTTCTCAACCTATAACCCAGGTTTACAGTAAAAGTACATGACTTATCGATTTCTGATAACATCTGAAACTTCAGAGAAAAGATTCATGGAGATAGAGATTTGAGAGTCCTCATTATATAGATAGTAAGTTAGGTCATGGGTTCATCCAGAAGCAATGAGTACTGTAAGAAAAATGAGGGGTAGGACAGTAATCTGCACCAGATCTTTGCCATTTAAGGAATGTACAACGGGAAGAAAATGCTAACGATGAGAAGGAATGGCCAAGAGAGTTGGGTAAGACGAAAGCCAGGATTGTGTTGTGTCATGAAAATCAAAGGTCAAGTGTTCAAGAAAAACAAAATGGCTAACTGTAGCAAATGGAGAGATTACGATAGCACAGAAAATGGCCCATTGGATTTAGCAGCAAGGAGGTTGAGGGCGATCTTGTACAGAATAATTCGCGTGCTGTGGGCGGTTTCTTGGATGTCCACAGTGAGTAGGAAGTAAAGTGGTAATAGGAATCAGATAAAACAACATTAACACCAAATTCATGAAACAAAAAAGACAAAGGATCAAAACCAAAGTCTTATTTCATCAGTAATACAAAAATACCTTATAAAATAAGACAATATACTGATTTTTAGCCAGTCATGTTGGCAAAGACCTAATGTTAATATACTGCCATTTATGTGCAATTGATGGAAGTGTCAATTGATAGAATTTTTGAAGGCAATTAGGCACTATCTATATTTTGGAAAATATGTATACTTTCTAATAGCACAACTCTGCTTCCTCCCTGGAGAGAGAGGAAAACATGTTATTCATGATGCCTTCTTGGTTTTGTGTTCTCTACTATCACTATATAATCATTGTTTGGAGTTGAATATGCTAACAAGAGTTCCAAAGGAGAACATTTTTCTTGTTCTGCAGTTTTCTTGATGTTATTGCTGCTCTTTTGTTTTTCCTAGTGGTTTAAAGAGTTCATTTCAGAATTGCTGGGGTGTCATCAGGGGTCCTATCAACTGGATGACACACCAGCACAGTCTTAGAGAAGACTGAAGAGAATTATGGGACTGATAGTCTCATGAGTTTCAAATAAAGACACTAAAAATACAACACCTTTCGGGAGATAGAGGTACACACCTTGTCAAAGTGGGGAATCAAGTGACCAGTATACTGATCTAAAATACAGAATAAAAATTGAGGAAGAGGGCTATAAATGATGCAGAAAGCTAGAGTACATACCTAGTTTTCTGCTACAATTCCCAAGGAACTTAGGATATATATCCTGGCAGCAGAACAATAAGAGAAAAGGGAGAGGGAAAGGTCTTTACAGCATTTTTTCGTCCAGTTATCCAAATACATAAACAAAGAATTTTAAACTAGTGATGCAAGTATCGTTGAAGTTAATCTCACAAAATTAAAATACAGTATCAGATAAGGTCCAGTAGGGCAATGATTTATGTCTGTCTCAGTTCCTGATTGCTACCACCTGGAAAAATTACCTGCACCTAGTAGGTACTCAATTAATAGTAATTTAGAGTAGAATGAAATTGAGTGGGAATTTGAGCCACCTAGAGCTTGAAATATAATCTGGGTTCTAAATTATTTCCTGTGACTCTTATGATCTGGGAAAACCAATTGTTACTATTGCTAAAATCAATAGCCTCCAAAATAAGAAACCTGAAGTGTGGATTGTGACAGAACCTACATTTTTTTAATGTTACTTTTGATTTATTTACCAATAAACACCAAATTTGGAGCCACCTGACAGAGTCTGTTTTTGTTTTCTTTCTTTGGATGCAATGACATAACTAGAAATCAGACCAACTTTGCAAAAAGATGGTGATTTTAAGCTAATATCATTATCTCATTCTGTGTGGAGGGAGGAGGGAGAACATTATCCAGTCACAAAACTTGCGTTAGCATTAATGGGTGATTATCGTAATGTGCGCAGCAGCTTTTACTTTCTGAGATGCAGCCATTTGATTAGTTGGCTCAATTTTGCGCAGAGGCAATCACAATTACAGAAATAGGAGAAGTGAAAATGCTCTCAAAAAGCTGCATAAGAATGCAGTTTCGGTGCTGTTTTGTCACAGCAAACTTGGTGGTAGGAAATCATATATGTACTAGAGGCACTCACAGTGATTTTTAATTATCTCCTGGCCTCCAGTTTTTTCTCTTGTACCTCAGAATTCTCTTCTTTATATTAATTGAAAAAGCATCGAAGGAATTTCTACACTGAATCTTTCAGTTGGAGAATCAGGAAGATTCAGGAAGGAAACTTAATGTAATAATGAGAAATGATCTTGTATGATTAACACTGAACAAAAACAAAACAAAGCACCCAAGCAAAAACAAACCCCCAAAACAAAAATCCACAACCTATGTATTTTGAAAGCATTTGCCAGAGTTTATTAAACCACTGACATCTTAAAATGCTTTACTCTCTTAATTTTCCTTATGCAAAACTTGTGATTGTCTACCTCATCTTTGGCTTCCTTTTCCCCTCCCTATTGTATACCAGCTCATCTACCTAGCCAGTTTCTTTCCAATCTCTGCTCTTTTTTTTTTTTTTAGAAAACCTCATTTATGTCCAATACCTGAACTACCATTTTATTCATAAGACTTAAC
Source organism: Uropsilus gracilis (assembly GCA_004024945.1). Taxonomy (NCBI): domain Eukaryota; kingdom Metazoa; phylum Chordata; class Mammalia; order Eulipotyphla; family Talpidae; genus Uropsilus; species Uropsilus gracilis. The sequence goes on along the minus strand of PVHY01029178.1, from coordinate 5,176 downwards.
AATTTTTATTCTCACAGTAGTTGCTTCTCTAGAGTCTGGCTAGCTATATGTAATATTTTATCCTAAAGTAACTCAAATCCATAAAATTCAAAAATTTTATAATTTGACTCTACAGATAATAGACTACCAAAAGTCTCACCATCTGCTCTAGGTGTGTATGTCAAAGTCCTTCACGACACTTCTTTCTTCTTTTCTGGCAACATTTAACCTGTCATTCTTTCCATTTCTCCTCCTAAACATCTTTTAGTTTTTTCTCTCTGACTCCATCACCTTTGTTCTGGTGCAAACTACTCTCTCTCATCCAGACTAGTTAAAAAACCTTCTAAGTCATTTTATTACACTGGTCTTTGTCCATTTCAATCCACGTTGTGCAATGTCATTTCAAAATATAAATATGAACATGTAGTTATTCTAGCCATTTATACTGAGGAAAGTTTAAAAGTTGTAGTAAGACTTACAAATCTTTGAATGGTCTGACCCATTCTTCAGTTCCATCTCACCATGTTTTTGCCTGAGCTCCTTGTGCTTCAACTGCATGGGCCTTCCTTCAATTCCTAGTTACCATAAGTTCCTTCTGTCCACAGAACCTTTGAACATGCCTTTTTCTTAGCTGGAAAAGCACTGGCCTAATTTTCTGTGGTCATTTCATATTCATCATCCATGACTTAGATTATTTTCACAATATTACTATTCAGTACATTCCATTATTATCTCCATTTTACAGACAAGACAAATCAAAGCCTTGAGTGGCTAAGTAACTTAGCAACATTCATAAAACTGGAAGTGGCAAAGTTAGAATTTGTGTTGAGAGACATGAAATAATACTTCTTTTATGAGGTCTTTCTTGATATGTCCAACAAGATGTGATTTCTTCATGCAAGTTACCCTGCAGTTTGGATTTACTTCTGCTATGTTGATTACCATATTCTGTAATGCTATATGGCTAAGTGTGCTCTCTTGGAGATTATGAGTTTCTTGGGGGAAAAGAGTATATCTACTCATTGTATTTTATCTTGAATGACATTAAGAACCTACATGACTTTGGTGAGATGGTGACTTGGATTACGAAAGGGTCAGATGCCATATTAACTGGAACAAGTTGAAAACTGGACAATGATCTTACTGCCTTAAACTATCCAGGTCTTGGAAAATGAGCAGCTGAAAAAGTGTTTCTGCTTTTGTTAAAATGTAAAAGGATGTTTGATCTGTTTTGGTCATATCTTGCATGTTATGAATATATTTCATGAAAATATATGTTGAGAAAAATGGAAATGAACTAGACCTTTCACATCTAGTACATGCAAATCATAAAGTCTTTCCAAGTTCTATTGCAAGAACTATGAGTTTCCCAGGTCAGAACACCACAGCCTTCTACTGAAAAACAGACTCAATGTCTAAAAATAAGGGTAAGAGCTTACCCTGGACATGGCACGGCATGAAGCACTCTAAGGATATGGAAGACAGGTAACATTTTCAAGAAGTCAAAGTTTAGCAAGTATCAAGTAAGAATGTAAATATTTGGCACAATTTTGTTAGCTTCTTAAGAAGATTACCCAGGAGAATTTAGGAATTTCCGCACTGGGTTTGCTTTGTGAATAAGTTAGACATTAATCTAGGAGATGTTCTTTTTTCTTTTTAACTCTGTGTTACAACTTCTTTGGGGGTAAAAGAAATGTCTTAAGCGACCAAAACTACAAAATTCCTCCCTTTGGAGTTTTTTTCCATGCTACAGGTTGCATTTTTAGAGATGGTTATATATTAACTAGAAGAATGACCAGAGGCAGAAACCATAATAAGATCCTGTTGACTTTGCAGGGGTTAGAGGATGTTGGAGCTGGAAGGGTTTTAGCAATTCCTTAGCACTTGTCCTTCCCTCTAAGGGAGTTAGACTAGTTATCTCCAAGACCCTTCATAGATCATTTGTCAAATGGTGCAACTGAGGTCTTAGGTCAAAGTTTATATTTACTGTGGTTCAGTCCCTCAGGGGAAAGGGAGTTGACTGTTAAAATACCAAAATGAGTTCAGATAATGAAAACTCGGCAAAACTTTATATGGCATTTTGAATACATGAATAAATAGAGTAGAACTGGTCTAGTAATTGAGTTCCTAGAAATAATGTTTTCTAGCAAATAATTCTAACATATCTTGGGTATTTATGTGGAAAGAAGCAAACCAACTGAAAAAAGCATCTACTTCGATGACTGGTTCATTGTATGTGTGTGTTGACCACAGGCTGTACTGCAGATTTTTGTTTTTTTTTCTTTATCCTTCTAAACGAGATGTTTCATTAATGGCAATGGAAGTAACTATGATATCCAGAGTAAATATTCTTTCACCTGAGCCTATAATTCTTCTTTTTAAGCAGAAACAAATTGAACAGTTCGTTTTGGTGGGTATTTTTTTTATCATGAAACTGTCACAAAAATGATATTTGACTTCTATACTATTTTCCTAGATATATAAAAAGAAAAATAAGTCTGCCAGGAATTTTATGTCTTACCAAAATTAAATAAGTACATAAATAATACCTTGTTAGACACTAGACTGTCTGGGAAGAAAGTGAATTTTGTGTGTATTTATTATTATCCAACATGTCAGTTAACCTCTCAGATACTCAGTTTTACCATCTGTAAAATAAATGAGGGTTTGGGTTATATTATCTCTGGGAATAAGAAACAGGTAATTTTCAGTTTTAATCTTTCTCCTGTTGTATTAGAGCATCCCTATGCAATATTTTTTAAAAATTCAGTGGAGAAATCATATGCATTTTAATATTAACTACAGCTAACTTAATAGATATTACTACATATGAGCCATTTAAAAATTACAAATTTTGTTTTTATGTTCATCCTTTGATTAACTTTTGAGATAATCTCATACCAATAATATTTACATGATGCCATTCCTCTCTTGCTCAAAAAATTTATGCAAAAATACCTATGGGTTTAGTGATTATAACTGGGAGCTTCAGAGGCAAAATTTTGAATCTAATTCTCTTCCCTTTGCTACCTGTGTGATTTTGGGAATGTCATTTATTTCCTCTGATGCTGAACTTCTTTATGAACAAGGTGCAAGATATATTGAAACTATCAGCATTGTTGTGAAAGGTAAATGAGACAATGTTTAGAGCTCTTAGCATAGTTTCTGGCATTAGGTAAGCCTCAGTAAATTGTAGAAACTCAATAAATATTGACACAATGAATAGATATAGTGTTTGCTATCTAAGACTTTAGAGTAACATGTAAATCCTTCAGGTTACCTTTCAAAAACTGGCTCCTTTTTTTTTTCCCAGGCACCACCACTTTTATTTTGTTATGGTCTAGTTAAGATCGGCCTCTTTGTTAAAGTCAAATTAATTTCATTTCTGCTTCTATACACTGCTCAGCTTCTCAGTCCCATGATATCACTGTTGTCATTGTCTCAGAAAAAGTGCTGTTCACTCTTCTAGACCATAGCATTTCAATTGCTTTCTTTGCACAAAACCCACCTTTCCTAGGAAATTGCCTAATTAACCCCATTTCACTTAGGTCCCACCATTATTCTGGTTCATTTTCTCAAGCACTCACATAATCAGTTTGTATAATCCTCTGCACCTGCAGATCTATAGCTTCACATTGTCCTTAACTCATTTCTGTATATTTAACTGCTCCTTTAGCTAGTTTCAAAACTCTTCAATAGCAGTGAGGAATGTATCTCCTACTTTGTTTGCCACACTCCTCCTGTATCACCCTTGTCTTCTAACCTCAAAGAACATAGTTTCAAATGTTTGCTGAATGAAGGAATCAATGTCATTTTATGAAATTGCAGTTTGTAGCTATGAAAAGCAGAAACATCAAATAGATGCAATTTTATCTTTAAGATCGAAAGCAGCAGAGGCACTGTTCGAACAACGAATAGATATTTGTGAACATTTTTATGTCACAATATGAGGATGAAAGAGAAAAATGAATCATTGTGTAACTGCAGTGGCCATAGCTAGAAAAACATATTGCATTACAAAATGTTCTATTGTCACAGAATAAATGTACAATTTATAGTAATGACATAGCTGTGTGGCCTTGGTCATATCAATTAACCTCTCAGGTACTCAGATTCCCATTTGTAAAATAAATGAAGAATTGAATTATATTATATATGTCTGCTCTCAGCTCTATCACTTTATGGTATTTAAACCACATATTTCAGGCTAAGTTGGTAATGTTACAGTTTGTATGTAATGTGAATTCTGAGTATATGATATCTTAGTAGTCATCAACTGGTGTTTTTTTTGGGGGGGGCTAAATATGAATTAGCTATATGTAGCTTCTATTTTGAGCAGCTGACGTTTGTGATCTATTCTGGAGGAAACCAAATGTTTCTAGGCTAAGATAAATAAAATTCAGTGTCTTCTAGCAAGCTAAGAATGATGAAGGCAAGAGAAATTAGAGAGAGAAAACTGAAGAACTGAGGAAAAAGAAACTAAAGAACAGAGTTCAAAAGTGGGTTGAGAGGTAAAACAGTGTCAGCATTTGCCTTACCAGTTTATCTTGCCTCATTCTCTCTCTCCTTCATTCATCTCTCTACATCCTTGGAAACAACCTTCCCCAAAGAAGAACTTACCATTAAGTCTAGTTCATGATTTAAAGTCATTATACAAAAATTGCAACTCTTAATCACAGTGACTTGGCTATTTAAAAAAAAATCTTGTAAAAAATGTCTTGACACATGAGAGACTTCAAAACAAGTACAAAAGTAACTTCCACATTTCAAAAACCATTGATCTATACAATGAGGAGCTTCTACTTACCTCTTAATTGGAATTGATTGGTCAGTAATGAAGTAATTTGAGAAAAAGCAAATATTAGAAAAAAAAATCTAATAGAATTCTAGAGATGCCTTCCAAGCAATAAATAAGCTCTACTAAAATAATGTGAATGAAATGATATGAGTATTTGGTAGTACTTATCCCAGAAGAAGATATTTTCAAAGATGAAACACTGAAAATCTCATTGCAAATCAACATTAAATATGAATATTTGTAATTAATTTTGAAAATAGAAAATATCAACTTTAAACTTTAATTAAATAGAATATTATTACTCTCTTCCAAAACCAGATTTCACTCTTGTAAACAAGTCTTTATTATAAAACAAATCATTTTGTATTAAATGATTAGCAATACTATATATATATATAT
>PVHY01029177.1:0-14529 GCA_004024945.1 Uropsilus gracilis | reverse complement strand
TTGTCTGCTATTAGGATGGCTACTCCTGCCTTTTTTGGGGGGCCGTTTGCTTGTAGAATTGTTTTCCATCCTTTTATCTTCAATCTGTGCTTGTCTTTTGGGATCAGATGCGTTTCTTGGAGGCAGCAGAATGTTGGGTTCTGTCTTTTAATCCATTCTGCAACTCTGTGTCTTTTGATTGATGAGTTTAGCCCATTGATGTTTAGAGTAATTATTGATGTTTGAGGGTCTAACCATTGGTTCCTGGTGGTCATTTGGGGTTCTGTTTTAGTTTGTTTTTTCTTTTCTTTTTATAGTTCATTCTTTTTATTCTTCTGCGGGTTTCGATCTTGGGGCTTCTTTCAGGAGTTTTTGGAGAGGGGTTTGGTGGTAGCAAATTTCTGTAGGCTTTGTTTGTCTGGGAAATTTCTGGTTTTTCCTTCATAAAGGAAGGATACCTTTGCTGGGTAGAGTATTTTGGTTGGCTGTTTTTGTCTTGGAGTGTTTTAAAGATGTGGCGCCATTCTCTCCTTGCTTGGAGTGTTGCTTCTGAGAAATCTGAAGTCAGTCTGATTGGTTTTCCTTTGTATGTTATCTGTTTCCTCTCTCTTGTTATTCTCATAATTTTCTCCTTATCTTTATCTTGTAAGTTTTGCTATGATGTGTCTTGCTGTATTTCTTCTTTCATTAAAGTAGTTTGGTGTCCTTTTTGCTTCTTGTATGTCTAATTTCATTTCTTTCTTCAGGTTTGGGAAGTTTTTCTCCATTATTTCATTGAAGAGCCTTTCAGGTCCTATGTCTTTCTCTTCACCTTCTGGTATTCCAATTACTCTTATATTTGTTTTCTTTAGGGTATCTGACAGATCTCTGATTATTTCTTCTGTTTTCTTACTCTGCTTTTCTCTCTCTTTCTCTTTCTTCATTCTTTCTACTTCTGTGTCCTCTAGTGTGCTGATTCTTTCTTCTATTTCTTTTAATCTGCTTTCCTGACTCTTCCCTGCATTTTTGAGTTCTTCTGTTGTTCCTCTTATGCCTTGCATCTCCTGCAGTTTCTTATTTAGGGTTTCAATTTCATTTTCCTGTTCGTTGATGATATTGTTCATTTTGCTGCATTCTTTTTTATATTTTTCTACTACTTCTCTTAATTCATTGAGAGTGTCTATTCTTTTGCTTTCCCTTTGTTCCCCCTCTTCTTTGGCCTCTTTGAGTGCTTTTATTACGTTGATTCTGAATTCTTCATCTGACATATCGAGCATTTCTTCGATGTCATCCATGTTGGTTTTTTCAAATTGTTTATCCTTAGGTGATGAGTTATTTTTCTTAGGGCTTGCTTGAGTGTTTGTGTTCTTCCTTTTTCCTGTGTTTTCCTTTCAGATCTGCTCTACATATTGGGTGACTACTGCTCTAGTAGTAGGCATGTTGAAACCTATATAGTTGTATTTAACGCTGCCTATGTGCTTTTGGTAGTGAATTTCCTTGTTTTTTGAGTTTGCACCAGAGCTGCGTAGCGGCGCTGGCATTTTGGGCGTTGGGGTGGGCGCTGTTAAGCTCCAGGTGAGCTCCGCCCAGACCCCCTCTACCAACTCAGTCCGAGCTAAAGTTAGACTGAATAGCCAGAGTCCATGCAGATGCAAATTGCAGCTCTGCCTTCTAGGCCATTTCCGTGACAACCGGGAGAGGCCACAGGCTGCTCTCAGTAGGGTAGCCTCACCTGCCTTGTATGACCTCTTCCCCCAGGTGCTGATGGGCAAGCTGCTCCTCTCAGCAGGGTCGGAGTTCCCTTTGCAGGTGACGCTTTTGCCTGCGAGAGCCTCAGCCTGCTCTCTGGGTGTTGGGGTGGGCACTGTTAAGCTTCAGGTGAGCACCGCCCAGACCCCCTCTACCAGACTTTGTCTTTAAACATCAAAGTACAGAGAAGTTACAGGAAGATATAACTGCTCCTTTGCCATCTGTTTGGATTCAGGAACGTTCTCACTGAATCCGCTGCCAGAGCGCCTGAAAGGCTGATTCCGCCGGATTTTGAATGAATACAAGGGTTTCCATGAAGTGCTAGAAATCGATATACTTAAGAGCTGGATATGAGATGGACTAGTGTCCTATTGTATTCCATCCACTGTGCAACATAGAGAGGTTTCATCTCAAAGCATCAATGTCAATGGAAGTTACAGTAAGATATAAAATGTAACTTTGGAGTCTCTTTGGGTTCAGGATCATTCTCGTGAAAACACTGGTAGTTCTCCTGAAAGGCCAATTTCTTCCGGATTTTGTATGAAAGCAAGGGTTTTTATGAGATGTTATAAATCGTGACACTTAAGAGCTGGAGGTGAGGTGGACTGGTGTCCTATTCCTTTCCATGAACTGTACAACACAGAGAGATTTCATATCTAAACATAAAACTGCAGAGAAGGTACAGAAAGATATAAACTTCTACTTTGGAGTCTGTTTGGATTCAGGAGCTTTTTCGCTGAAAACTCTGGCTGTTCGCCTCAGATGCAAAATGCACAGCCTTTTGAATGGTAACAAGGGTTTTATGATCTGCTTGAAAGTGTGAAACTTAAGCGCTGGAGGTTAGATGGACGAGTGTCCTATTTTCCTCCATGAAGTGTGGAACACAGAGCGATTTCATCTCTAAACATCAAAGTACAGAGAAGTTACAGTAAGATATATATTGCTCCTTTGGCATGTGTTTGCATTCAGGAGGGTTTTCACTGAAAACCCTGGCAGAGCGCCTGAAAAACCATCATCTGCAGGATTTTGCAGGAAGATAAAGGTTTCTAAGAATTGCTACAGATCATGAAATGTAAGAGCTAGAGGTGAAATGGACTCTATCCTATTCGGCTCCATGAACTGTACAAGACATAGAGATTTCATCTCTAAACCTCAAACTATAGAGAAGTTACAGTGAGATATGAACTGCTCCTTTGGAGTCTGTTTGTGTTCAGGAGGGTTATGCCTGCAACTCTGGCAAACCACCTGAAAGGCAGAAATCCATTGGATTTTGCATGAAAACAAGGGTTTATAGGAAGTGCTAGAATTCATGAAACTTAACAGCTGGAGGAGTGATGGACTTGTATTCTATGAAGTTACATAAGATATGAACTGCTACTTTGGAGTCTCTTTGCTTTCAGGATCGTTGTTGCTGAAAACGCTGGTAGAGCACCTTAATGTCCGAAATCCACAAGTTTTTGAATGAAAACATGAGTTTATAAGACTTGCTGGAAGTCATGACACTTAAGAGCTGGAGGTGAGATGGAATGCTATCCTATTCAATTCCATGTACTGTACAACACATAGAGATTTCATCTCTAAATATCAAAATACAGAGAAGTTACAGTAAGCTATATACTGCTTCTTTGGAATCTGTTTGCATTCAGGGGGGTTATGGTTGAAAACGCTGGCAAAGTGTCTGAGTGGCCAAAATCCGCAGGATTTTGAAAGAAAACAAGGTTTTCTAAGAAGTGCTAGAAATCATGAAACTTAAGAGCTGGAGGTGAGATGGACTGCTATTGTATTCTCATCCATGAACTGTACAACATAGAGAGATTTCTTCTCTAAACCTCCAACTACAGGGATGTTAAGTAAGATATGAACTGCTCCTTGGAGTCTGTTTCCTTTCAGGAGCGTTCCCCTGAAAACGCTGGTAGAGTGTCTGGAAGGCAGAAATCTACAGGATTTTGAATGAAAAGGAGGGTTTCTAAGATGTGCTAGAAATCATGAAACTTTAGAGCTGCATGTGAGATGGGCTGCTATCATATTCGACTCCATGAACTGTACAACACATGGAGATTTCATCTCTAGACATCAAAGTGCAGAGAAGTTACAGTAAGATATATACTGCTCCTTTGGACCCGGTTTGAGTCCGTCGTATGCATTGTGACCAGGATGGAACCCATTTGAAATGGGTATTACCGGTTTGAGCCAGTGTATCCAGCTGGAACCAGCATGAAGCAGCTGTAACTGGTTTGAACCGGCTGGAACCTGTTTGAGCCAGTTATATCCGACTGGAACTGTTTTGGACAGGCTGGAAATGGTTTGAATGGGCTGGAACCAGTTCAAGCCAGATATATCCTGCTAAACCAGTTTGAGACAGTTATATGCATTATGAAGCGGCTGGCACCAGTTGAGTCATATATATCCAGTGGAACAGGCATGAACCAGCTGGAACTGGTTTGAACATGCTGGAAACAGTTTGAGCCTGCTAGAACTTGTTTGAGCTGGCTATATCCGGCTGGAACCATTTTGAATAGGCTGGAACCGGTTTGAGCAGTTTATATCCGGATGGAACTGGTTGAGGCTGTTATATCTGACTGGAACCATTTTGAGCCGCTTATATCCAGCTAGAACTGGCTGGAACCGGTTTGAACCAGATGAAACCGGTTTGAGCCAGTTATATTCAGCTGGAACCTGCATAAACCGGGTGGAAATGGTTTGAACAGGCTGAAACCGGTTTGAGCCGGTTATGTCCAGCTGGAACCGGTTTGAATCGGATGAAACCGGTTTGAGCTGGTTATATCCGGCTGGAACTGGGTTGAGTCAGCAATGGCCAGCTAGAACCGGCTGGAACCGGTTTGAATGGGCTGCAACTGGTTTGAGTCGGTTATATCAGTATGGAACTGGTTTGAGCAGGTTATATCTGGCTGGAACCGGTTTGAGCTGGCTGGAAACAGTTTGAGCCGGGTATACCTGGCTGGAACCGGTTTGAATAGACTGGAAGTGGTTTGAGCCTAATGGATGTGGTTTGAGCCAGATATATCTGGCTAGAACCAGTTTGAACAGGCTGACCAGTTTGAGCCAGTTCTATCCAGTGTGAACCGGCTGCAACCGGTTTGAACCAGCTGGAATCTGTTTGAACCAGCTGGAATCTGTTTGAGCAGGTTAGATCCTGATGGAACTGGTTTGAGCCAGTTATATCCAGCTGGAACTGGTTAGAGCTGGTTATATCCAGCTAGAAACGGCTGGAATCTGTTTGAACCGGCTGCAACTAGTTTGCATCGGTTATATCCGGCTGGAACCGGTTTTAGCCGGTTATATTCGCTGGAAATGGCATGAAACAGCTGGAACTGGTTTGATCAGGCTGAAAATGATTTGAGCCGGCTGGAAACAGTTTGAACCGGATATATGCATCTGGAACCCATTTGAACAGGCTGGAACCATTTTGATCGGTTATATCCCACTGGAACTGGCATGAAACAGCTGGAACTTGTTTGATCAGGTTGGTAATGGTTTGAGCCGGCTGGAACCGGATTGATATGGCTGGAACTGGTTTGAACTGGCTGGAACTGGTTGGAAACTATTTTCAGCCAGCTGGAAATAGTTTGAACTGACTGGAACCTGTTTGAGCTGGATATATCTGGCTGAAACCAGTTTGAGCCGGCTGGAACCAGATTGATATGGCTGGAACTGGTTTGAACTGACTGGAACCGGTTGAAACCAGCTGGAACCAGTTTGAGCCAGCTGGAACTGGTTTGAACTGGCTGGAACCAGTTTGATCTGGATATATCCAGCTGGAACCGGTTTGAACCTCCTGGAACCTGTTTAACCCAGCTGGAACCATTTGAGCCGGATATATCTGCCTGGAACCGGTTTGAGGTGGCTGGAACCGGTTTGAACCAGTTGGAACCTGTTTGAGAAGACAGAAATGGCTGCACCAGTTTAAGCAGGTTGGAACAGGTTTGAGCCTGCTGGAACCAATATGAACCGGCTGGAACCAGTTTGAGTTGGCTGGAACTAGTTTGAACTGGCTGGAACCTGTTTGAGCCGGATATATCCAGGTGGAAAAGATTTTAACCAGATGCAACTGGTTCCAATTATCTGAAACTGGTTTAAACAGGCTGGAACCAGTTTGAACCAGAAATATCCGACTGGAACCGGTTTGAGCAGGCTTGAACCAGTTTGAACCGGCTGGAACCTGTTTGAGCTGGATATATCTGACTGGAACCAGTTTGAAATGATGGAACCGGTTTGAACCGGCTGGAATCAGTTTGAGCAGGCTGGAACCGGTTTGAACCGGCAGAACCGGTTTGAGCTGTATGGAACTGGTTTGAGCCAGTAGGAATCGGTTAGAGCCAGTCATATCCAGCTGGAACCAGCGTGAACTGGCTGGAAATGGTTGGAACAGGCTGGAACCAGTTACAGCCATCTGGAACTGGTTTGAACATGCTACAACCGGTTTGAGCAGGTTGGAACCGGTTTGTTTGGCTGGAATTAGTTTGAGCCAGCTGGAACTGGTATGAACCGGCTGGAACCAGTTTAAGCTGGATATATCTGGGTGGAACTGGTTTGAACAGGCTAGAACTGGTTTGAACCAGCTGGAACAGGTTTGAGCCGGTTATGTCCGGCTGGAACAGGTGTGAACTAGCTAAAACCAGTTTAAACTAGCTGGAACCAGTTTGAGCCAGCTGGAACTGGTTTGAGCCAGTTGGAAATGGTCTGAGCCGATCTATTTGGCTGGAATCGGTTTGAACTGGCTGGAACCAGTTTGAACCTGGTGGAACCGGTTTGAGCCGGCTGGAACCAGTTTGAGCCAGCTGGAACTGGTTTGAGCCTGGAACCGGTTCTAAACGGATGGAAACAGTTCAACAGGCTGGGACCAGTTTCAGCCAGATATATGAGCTTGGAACCGGTTTGAGCCTGCTGGAACTGGTTTGAGCCGGCTGGAAACGTTTGAACCGGATGTAACCTGTTTGAGCCGGATATATCCGACTGAAACCAATTTGAGCCGGCTAGAACTGGTTTGATTCTGCTGGAACTTGTTTGAACTGGCTGGAACCGGTTTGACCCGGCTGGAACCGGTTTGAGTCAGATATATCCAGCTGGAACCGGTTCAAGCCGGCTGGAACCGGTTTGAACCAGCTAAAACCAGTTTGAGCAGGCTGGAATCTGTTTGAACTGTCTGGAATCAGTTTGAGCCGGCTGGAAACGGTTTGACCTGGATATATCTGACTGGAACTGGTTTTATCCGACTAGAACTGGTTTGAACTGGCTGAAAAGGTTTGAGCTGGTTATATCTGGCTGGAACAGGTATGAACCAGCTGGAACCGGTTTGAACTGGCTTGAACCGGTTTGAGCCAGGTGGAAATGGTTTGAGCCGGCGGGAACTGGTTTGAGCCAGATATATCTGGCTGGTACCAGTTTGATCTGACTGGAACCGGTTTGAACCACGTGGAACCTGTTTGAGCTGGATATATCTAGCTAGAACCGGTTTGAGCCAGCTGGAATCAGTTTGAACTGGAAGGAACCAGTTTTAGCTGGCTGGAACTGGTTTGAGTCGGCTGGAACTGGTTTGAGCCAGTTTGAACCGGGTTGAGTCAGCTGGAACTGGTTTGAACCGACTGGAACCTGTTTGAGCTGGATATATCCGGCTGGAACTGGTTTGAACAGGCTGGAACCGGTTTAAGCAGACTGGAACAGGTTTGAGCCTGCTGGAACTGGTATGAACCGGCTGGAACCGGTTTGAGCTGACTGGAACCAGTTTGAACAGGCTGGAACCTATATGAGCCAGATATATCCAGGTGGAAACGGTTTTAACCGGATGCAACCAGTTCCAATTGTCTGAAACCAGTTTAAACCGGCTGGAAACAGTTTGAACCGATGGAACCAGTTTGAGCCGGCTGGAACTGGTATGAACAGGCTACAACCGGTTTGAGCAGGATGGAACCAGTTTGAACCGGCTGGAATCAGTTTGAACCATCTGGAACTGGTATGAACCAGCTAGAACCGGTTTGAGCCAGTTGGAACTGGTTTCAACCTTCTGGAAAGTGTTAGAGGCAGTCATATTCAGCTGGAACCGGTATGAACTCGCTGGAAATGTGTGGAACCAGCTGGAACTGGTTCCAGCCAGCTGGAAATGGTTTGCGACCCATTTGAACCGGCTGGAACCTGTTTGAGCTGGATATATCTGGATGGAACAAGTTTGAGCAGGCTGGAACCAGTTTGAGTCGGCTGTAACTGGTTTGAGCCGGCTGGAACTGGTTTGAGCCGGCTGGAGCTGGTTTGAGCCAGTCATATTCAGCTGGAACCGGTATGAACTGGCTGGAACTGGTTGGAACTGGCTGGAACCAGTTTGAGCCGGCTGGAACTAGTTTGAACCGGCTGGAACCGGTTTGATCTGGATTATCTGACTGCAACCGGTTCCAACACGCTGTAACCAGTTTAATCCGATTGAACAGTTTTGAGCCGGTTATATCCAGCTGGAACAGGTATGATCCAGCTGGAACCGGTTTAAATTGGTGGGAACCGGTTTGAGCCAGCTGGAATAAGAGTCAGCTGGAACTGGTTTGAGCCAGCTGGAGCTGATTTTAGCCAGTCATATTCAGCTGGAACCAGTATAAACTGGCTGGAAATGGATGGAATCGACTAGAACCGGTTTGAGTCGACTGGTACTGGTTGGAACCGGCTGGAACCACTTTCACCTGGATATATACAGCTGGAATTGGTTTGAGCTGGTTGGAACCAGTTTCAACCGGCTGAAACCTGTTTGATCGGGACATATCTGGCTGGAACCTGTTTGAATCTGCAGGATTTTGAATGAAAACAAGGGTTTCTAAGAAGTGCTTGAAATCATGAAATTTAAGAGCTGGAGGTGAGATGGACTGATGTCGTATTCTCCTCCATGAAGTGTACAACATAGAGAGATTACATCTCTAAACATCAAAGTACAGAGAAGAAACAGTAAGATATAAACTGCCTCTTTGGAGTCTGTTTGGATTCAGGAGCGTTCTCATTGACAATACTGTCATTTCCTTGAAAGGCTGATATTGGCAGGATATTGAATGAAAATAAGGGTTTCTAAGAGGTGCTTGAAATCAAGAAACTTAAGAGCTGGAGGTGAGATGGCTTGTATAAAATTCTACGCCATCAATTGTGAAACACAAAGAGATTCCATCTCTAAGCATCAAAGTACATAGAAGTTACAATAAGACATAAACTCCTCCTTTGGAGTCTGAATTGTGGAGCTAACTCGCTGAAGATGCTGGGAGCTCACCTGAAAAGCTGAAATTTGCAGAATTTTGAATGAGAACAAGGGTTTCTATGAAGTGCTAGAAAATGAGAAACTTAAGAGATGCTGGTGAGATGGAATGATATGCTAATATACTCCAAGGGGTGCACAACTTAGAGAGATTTCATCTCTAAACATCAAATTACAGAGAACTTACAGTAAGCTATATTGGATTTTGTTTGGATTCAGGAGCGTTCTCGCTGAAAACGCTAGCAGTTCACCTGAAAGGCTGAAATGCGCAGGATTTTGGATGAAAACAAGGGTTTCTAAGAAGAGCAAGAAATCATGACTTAAGAGCTTGAGGTGAGATGGACTTGTATCTAATTCTACTCCAAAGAGTGCACAACTTAGAGAGATTTCATCTCTAAACATCAAATTACAGAGAACTTACAGTAAGCTATATACTCTTCCATTGGATTTTGTTTGGATTCAGGAGCATTCTCGCTGAGAACGCTGGCAGTTTGCCTGAAAGGCCGAAATCCACAGGATTTTGAATGAAAACAAGGGTTTCTGAGAAATGCTGCAAATCATGAAACTTAAGAGCTGGCGGTGAGATGGACTTGTACCCAATTCTCCTCCATTCGTTGTGAAAGACAGAGAGATTTCATCTCTAAAGATCAAAGTACATAGAAATCACAATAAGACAAACTCCTGCTTTGGAGTCTGTTTGGATTCAGGAGCTAACTCGCTGAAAATGCTGGGAGTTCGCCTGAAAGACCGATATCTGCAGGATATTGAATGAAAACATGGGTGTCTCAGATGTGCAAGAAATCATGAAACTTAAGAGCTGGAGATGAGATGGACTGGAATCCTACTCTATTTCATGAAGTGTACAATATAAAGAGATCCATCTCTCAACATCAAAGTACAGAGATAACAATAAGATATGAATTGCCTCCTTACATTCTGTTTGGATTCAGGAGCATTCTCGCTGAAAATGCTGGCAATTCGCAGAGAAGTAACAGTAAGATATCTGCTCATTTGGAGTCTTTTTGCAACTGGAGCGTTCTTGCTGAAAACACTGGCAGTTCCCTTGAAAACCTGAAATCCGCAGTATTTTGATGAAAACAAGGGTTTCTAAGACGTGCTTGAAATCAAGAAACTTAAGACCTGGAGGTGAGATGGACTTGTACCCAATTCTCTTCCATTCATTGTGAAAGACGGAGCAATTTCATTTCTAAAGAACAAAGTACATAGAAGTTACAATAAGACATAAACTCCTGCTTTGGAGACTGCTAGGATTCAGGAGCTAACTCTCTGAAAATGCTGGGAGTTTGCCTGAAAGGCCAATATCTGCAGGATTTTGAATGAAAACATGGGTGTGTCAGATGTGCAAGAAATCATGAAACTTAAGAGCTGGAGATGAGATGGACTGGAATCTTATTCTATTTCATGAAGTGTACAACATAGAGAGATTCCATCTCTCAACATCAAAGTACAGAGAAGTAACAATAAGATATAAATTGCCTCTTTGCATTCTATTTAGATTCAGGAGCGTTCTCACTGAAAACGCTGGCAATTCACCTGAAAGGCTGAAATCTGTGGGATTTTGAATGAAAACAAGAGTCTCTAAGAAGTGCTTGAAGTCAGTATTAAGAGCTGGAGGTGAGATGGACTGAAGTCATATTCTCCTCCATGAAGTATACAACATAGAGAGATTTCATCTATAACATCAAAGTACAGAGAAGAAACAGTAAGAAATTAATTGCTCGTTTGGAGTGTGCTTGCATTCAGGAGTGTTCTCACTGAAAACGCTGGCAGGTCCTATGAAAGGCTGAAATCCGCAGGATTTTTGAATGAAAACAAGATTTTATAAGTAGTGTTAGAAATCATGAAACATAAGAGCAGGAGGTGAGATGGAGTGGTATCCCATTCTTCACCAACAATTGTGAAACATAGAGAGAAATCATCTCTAAACATCAGAGTACAGAGAAGTTACTGTAAGATATAAACTGCTCCTTTGGACTCTAATTGGATTCAGGAGCATTTTCCCTTGAAATGCTCTCATTTCCCTTGAAAGGTGAAATCCGCAGGAGTTTGAATGAGAACAAGGGTTTAAAAGAAGTGCTTGAAATCAATGAACTTAAGAGCTAGTGGTGAGATGGATTGTATCCCATTCGATTCCAAGAATTGTACATCACAGAGAGATTTCATCACCAATCATCAGACTATAGAGAAGTTACAGCAAGATATACACTGCCCCTTTGGATTTTGTTTGGATTCAGGAGCGTTCTCGCTGAGAACGCTGGCAGTTCACTGAAATCCGAGATATGCAGGATTTTGAATGAAAACAAGGGTTTCTGAGAAATGCTACAAATCATGAAACTTAAGAGCTGGAGTTGAGATGGACTGATGTCATATTCTACTCCATGACATGTACAACATAGAGAGATTTCATCTCTAAACATGAAACTGCAGAGAAGTCAAAGTAAGATATAAACTGCTCCTATGGAGGGTGTTTGCATTCAGGAGCGTTCTAGATGAAAATGCTAGCAGTTCCCTTGAAAGGTTGAATTCCACAGGATTTTGAATAAACACATGGGTTACTAAGAAGTGTTAGAAATCATGAAACTTAAGAGCTGGAGGTGAGATGGACTAGTATCCCTTTCTTCTCCATCAATTTTGAAACATAAAGAGATTTCACTCTAAACATCAAAGTACAGAGATGTTACTGTAAGATATAAACTCTTCCTTTGGAATCTGTTTGGATTCAGGAGTGTTCTCGCTGAGAATGCTGGCAGTTCGCTGAAAGGCAGGAATCTGCAGGATTTTGAATAAAAACAAGGGTTTCTGAGAAATGCTACAAATCATGAAACTTAAGAGCTGGAGGAGCAATGGACTTGTATCCAACTGCTCCATCAATTGTGAAACACATAGAAATTTCATCTCTAAATATAAAAGTACAGACAAGTTACTGTAAGATATAAACTCCTTGGAGTCTGTTTGGATTCAGGAGCATTATCACTGAAAACACTGGCAGTTCCCTTGAAAGGCTGAAATCCGCAGGATTTTGATGAAAATAAGGGTTCTAGAAGTGCTTGAAATCAAAAATTTAAGAGCTGGAGGTGAGATGGACTGATGTCCTATTCTACTCCATGAAGTGTACAACATAGAGAGATTTCATCCTTAAACATGAAACTACAGAGAAGTCACAGTAAGATATAAATTGCTCCTGGAGGGTGTTTGCATTCAGGAGCATTCTCACTGAAAATGCTGGCAGTTCCCTTGAAAGGCTGAAATCCGCAGGATTTTGATTGAAAAAAAAAAAGGGTTACTAAGAAGGGCTTGAAATCATGAAACTTAAGAGCTGTAGTTGAGATGGACTTGTATCCAATTCTACCCCATGAAGTGTACAAATAGAGAGATTTCATCTCTAAACATGAAACTACAGAGAAGTCACAGTAAGTTATACAACTGCCTCTTTGGATTTTATTTGGATTCAGGAGCGTTCTCGCTGAGAATGCTGGCAGTTCACTGAAAGGCTGAAATCTGCAGGATTTTGAATGAAAACAAGGGTTTCTGAGAAATGCTACAAATCATGCAACTTAAGAGCTGGAGGTGAGATGGACTTGTATCCAATTCTCCTCCATCCATTGTGAAAGACAGAGAGATGTCATCCCTAAAGAAAAAAGTACATAGAAGTTACAATAAGACATAAACTCCTCCCTTAGAGTCTGGATTCAGGAGCTAACTCACTAAAAACACTGGGAGTTCGCCTGAAAGGCAGATATCTGCAGGATTTTGAATGAAAACATGGGTTTCTAAAATGTGCAAGAAATCATGAAACTTAAAAGCTGGAGATGAGATGGACTGGAATCCTATTTTACTCCATGAAGTGTACAACATAGAGAGATTTCATCTCTAAACATGAAACTACAGAGAAGTCACAGTAAGATACAAACTGCTCCTATGGAGAGTGTTTGCATTCAGGAGCATTCTCGCTGAAAATGCTGGCAGTTCCCTTGAAAGGCTGAAATTCACAGGATTTTGAATGAAAACAGGAGTTACTAAGAAGTATTAAAAATCATGAAACTTAAGAGCTGGAGGTTAGATGGACTGTTATCCCATTCTTCTCCATCAATTTTGAAACATAGTGAGATTTCACTCAAAACATCAAAGTACAGAGATGTTACTGTAAGATATAAACTCCTCCCTTGGAGTCTGTTTGGATTCAGGAGCGTTCTGGCGGAAGACACTGGCAATTCACCTGAAAGGCTGAAATCCACAGGAATTTGAATGAAAACAAGGGTTTCTAAAAAGAACCAGAAATCATGAAACTTAAGAGCTGGAGGTGAGATGGACTTGTATCCAATTCTCCTACATCCATTGTGAAATACAGAGAGATTTCATCTCTAAAGATCAAAGTACATAGAAATTACAATAAGACATAAACTCCTGCTTTGGAGTCTTTTTGGATTCAGGAGCTAACTTGCTGAAAACGCTGGGAGTTTGCCTAAAAGGTTGATATCTGCAAGATTTTGAATGAAAACATGGGTGTCTCAGATGTGCAAGAAATCATGACACTTAAGAGCTGGAAATGAGATGGACTGGAATCCTATTCTATTTCATGAAGTATACATCATAGAGAGATTTCATCTCTAAACATGAAACTACAGAGAAGTCACAGTTAGATAAACACTGCCTCTTTGGATTTTGTTTGGATTCAGAAGCGTTCTCACTGAGAACGCTGGCCATTCACTGAAAGGCCGAAATCTGCAGGATTTTGAATGAAAACAAGGGTTTCTGAGAAATGCTACAAATCATGAAACTTAAGAGCTGGAGGTAAGATGCACTTGTATCCAACTCTAGTCCATGAAGTATACAACATAGAGAGATTTCATCTCTAAAAGTCAAAGTACAGAGAAATTACATTAAGATACAAACTGCCTCTTTGGAGTCTGTTTGAATTCAGGAGCTTTCTTGCTGAAAACACTGGCAGTAACTCTGAAATGCCGAAATCTGCAGGATTTTGAAAGAAAACAGGGTTTCTAAGAATGCTAGAAATCGTGAAACTAGCGAGCTGAAGGTGAGACGGATTGGTATCCATTTGACTCCATGAAGTATACAACTTAGAGAGATTTCATTTCTAAACATCAAAGTACAGAGAAGTAACAGAAAGATATTATCTGCTCGTTTGGAGTCTGTTTGCATTCTGGAGCGATTTCCCTGAAAATGTTGGCAGTTCCCTTGAAAGACTGAAATCCGCAGGATTTTGAATGAAAACAAGATTTTATAAGAAGTGTTAGAAATTATGAAACTTAAGAGCTGGAAGTGAGATGAACTGGTATCCTATTCTTCACCAACAATTGCGAAACATAGAGAGGAATCATCTCTAAACATCAAAGTACAGAGAAGTCATTGTAAGATATAAACTGCTCCTTTGGACTCTGATGGATTCAGGAGCATTTTCACTTGAAAAGCTCCCATTTCCCTTGAAAGGTGAAATCCACAGGATTTTGAATGAAAACAAGGGTTTCTAAGAATTGCTTGAAATCATGAAACTGAAGATCTGGAGGTGAGATGAACTGTATCCTATTCAACTCCAACAATTG
>PVHY01029175.1:0-14512 GCA_004024945.1 Uropsilus gracilis | reverse complement strand
GGAGGGAGGGAGGGAGGGAGGGAGGGAGAGCTTAGGCTGATGCCTGTTCAATTAGAATCAACCTGTTGACAAGAGTCCCAGGTGCTGTGAGGGAAAGTCAAGTTTAAGGAGCTCCTGCTGACAACTTCTCCAGTTCTCAGGTTTCCAGTAGTGTCCCTTGTAGTTAGGTCACATTGCCCCTCCAGACAGCTCCTTTGCCAGCATCTCTTCATAGGTCTTCTAAACCCAGCCCCTTTCCACCTACCTACACCTGATCCCTGGGAAACTTGCACAGGAGAGGGGAAGAAGCATTTCCTCTCTCCACCAGGTTCTCTGTCTAGGTCCTGAAAATCAAACTGACAACAGAGTAATAAGAGGAAACAAACATGTTTGCTAGCATCAGCATCAGCATGGGAGAACTTAGTCATGCACAGCTCAAAGTAGTGGGTAGAGCTTGGGCCCATATCACATCTTAACTAAAAAGCATTTTAAAGAAGTATTTTGTCCTTCTAGACATGACAAACTGTGGGAGGCAAATATATGGGGGAACTAGTAGCAGATAAGGGCTAATTTTAGCAAGGTTTGTTGTGTAGCATCCTCTGGTGCCTGTGAGCGTGTCCTAGATAAGTTCCCTCCGTGATTAAGTTCTGCCTTTCTTGCAGGAGAGTAGAGCAGACCGGTTTACAAAAGATGCCCTGTCCTTAGGCAAATAGGGACTTCTGTTCCTTGTATTTGTTCTTCAATTGCTTTCAGCTCAAAAGCACTCTTATGTCAAAGTGAAGTATGATGACCAGATGAAAGCATGATAAAGTACGCTGAAGCCCAATAGCCTAAGAAATACAACGTAGGAGTCTAGAAAAACAACTGTCTGGGAAAACAACCTGTGACTTACCAACTCAGTTTGCTGGTACGCAGCCCAGTATCACCTTGAATCTTCCGCATTCTGTCTTCACCATGTCAGGCCATGTACCACCACCAGTGACAGCCCACCCAGAACACCAAAGCATGTAAAGTGCTTATAAACCCTTAACTTCCTGCTGTCAGGGGTGCTCAACCTTTGGATATGAATCTACTGAGTCAGTAAATATACTAATAAGTCTGCCTTTTTTTTTTTTCTTGAGACTAGGTCTTGCTATTTTTGCCCATGGACCCACAGGCTCACGTTGCCCAGGGTACCACAGACTCAAGCCTTCCCAGCCTCAGCTTCCCAGGTAACTGGGATTACCGGCACGTGCCACCATGCTCAGCTAATTTTTTTGGACTAGGTCTCGCTACATGCCCCCGGTGGAACTTGAACCATGATCCCTGGCCCCGGTCATGGCTTCCTAGGCTGCCACCTACAGGCATGCGCCACCATGCCCGGCCTAAGTCTGCTTCTTGCCAGCCCTGATTGCCTTGGCTGGGGATGGTCCTCGTACCCTAGTGGAGTATACCCTGCTACTCTTCAGGCCTGTCACTCTCAAGTCCCCCTGTTCTCGTCCATTTCCCAGGTGGGATCAGATACCAACCACTGTTCCTCCAGACTCCAGGGGACACACTTCTGCCTCTCCAAGTGTTCTCTTAAAGCTTCTGGAAAAAGTTTCTCTCAATCCCCTAAGGATCCCTAGCTAGATCTAAGCATTAAACAAAGCTTAACAGAAGAAGAGCGTACAAATTTGTTATGTGGCATGGAGCTTTATAAGGGAATGAAGACCTGCCTCTTGTCACACTAGGTTTGATGAGTGGGCAATCATGTAGAACAACGATAGCCCAGGGGAGCAGAATCTGTCACCTTGAAATATGTCTCTTTGGCAGACAGATTATTTCATAGGAGGGGCTCTGAAAACTGGGTGAGGTTGTCCTTTCATAAGCTAGATTCACATGTAAAACAGAAAGTCTCTATTAGTAGGAGTGTCTCCATCCTTGTACAACTCTTTCTAACTCTATTCCATGGAGAAGACAGCAACTTAAAACAGTGTAACAGCTATGCCCTTGTCTTCTGTACCTTTCCTGGTTAACCTCACAGAACCGACCTCCCCAGCATAACTTCTGCCTCTTCCGCCCTTCCCACCAACACACATACGCCAGCATCATTTGTTTGTAGCTGAAAGGGTTATTTAAGAAGATAACCTAAGCCACTGCCGTGAGTTGTTCTAGTTTTCATAATTCATACTAGTGTCCTTGGCTGATTTGGGTGCACAGCCAGGGGTGAGGACCTCTGCCATCTCCCTCAACAGGCTTTGTGACCTTTTAACATTATGACCTTCACACTTCTGTCCCTTGGGACTAACTCCTCCTCTGCTCAAATATGAGAGACTCAGACTACTTTTATCCCATAAAACTCTCCCTGCAGAAACTCAGAAGTACCAGAGAAAAGTGACCAATACATCTTCAATGGGATCCTGAATTCATTTCCTATTGTTGCTGTAACAAAGTATCCCAGTTATTCCCATCTTAGTGGTTTAGCACTGCACAAATTAATTTTCTTACAATGTTGGGAATCAGAAGTCCTGCAGGGAAGGTCTCAGTGGGACTGGGTTCCTGTTGTAAACACTAGGGGACAATCCACTTCCTTGCCTTTTTCAGCTCCAAGAGGCAACCTGCATCCCTTGACTTGTGACCTGGTGACTCATATCACACTGACCTGGCTTCTGTGGGAAGCCAGTCTTCTCTGGAGGAGACACATCAAAGGACCTTTGTGATTACTTTGGGTTCACCTGGATAATCCAGGTTAATCTCCTCATCTTAAAGTCCTTCACTTAGTCACCTTTGCAATTATGGCTTAAGACATTTTGCCATGTAAAGTAACCTCCCCATGAGTTCCAGGGATATCCTGGGTAAGTGAAGAAATGATCCTGCCTATCACAAGATCTCAGCGCTTTCACATCTAACTATCTGTTTTCTAAAAACCAAAGAAATCAACACACTCCTTTTTTGTGTTACACATAATACAGGGATGTATGAGGGAAAAGATAATGAATCAGCCCATCCTGCCCTACTGATTCCTGTCTATAAAAGATATTTAAATTTCAACTTGGAATTTTCAGCATGCCCATCTTCTCACCTGCAAGTCTGACACTGTTAATTTATAGCATCAGGTTCATACACATTCATCTGCAATTTTTTTCTCTTATTGTGCTGGTGCATCCTCCATCTCAACCCACCAGGCCCTCACCCATCATTTTTATTAGCTGGCCATGTATTCGGTTATACTCTCCATCCTCATTCAGCTATTGCCCTATTGAGAAATATTTGGTTGGTTTTCAGATTTCCATTTCTTCAAACCAAGCTTCAAATTGTAACCTTTTTTTTTTTTTTTTTTTTTTTTTTTTTTTTTTTTTTTTTTTTTTTTTTTTTTTTTTTTTTTTTTTTTTTTTTTTTTTTTTTTTTGAGACTAGGTGTTGCTATTTTTGCAATGGAACCGCAGGCTCTCATTGCCCGGGGTACCACAGACTCAAGCCATCCCCAGCCTCAGCTTCCCAGGTAGTTGGGATTACAGGTGCATGCCACCACACCTAGCTATTTTTTTGGAACTAGGTCTCGCTACAGGCCCCAGGCGGGACTCGAACCACAATCCCTAGCCCCAGCCGCTTCATAGGCTGAAGCTTATAGGCACGAGCCACCGTGCCCGGCCCTTTCAAATTGTAACCTTTTGTCTGTACCAGTCCCCATTTCTGAATGTTTCCTTAAGTGGAACTTGATATGCAAAGGTAGGCACATTTTCGGTAGACAGTGCCAGATGATTTTACAAAACTTTTACTAATTTATTCTTTTCCCAATAATAAATGAGTGCCGACTTGGGGTCCCAGTAGAGGGAGGTGGCCCTTAGCTCCTTCATGTCTGGGGGCGGGGGTGGCACCTCATGTCCCGGGCAGGCAGGGGGAACTCGGGACCATGCTACCCAGCCCAGAACTGGTCAAGCTGGACTTAGGGGGGCAGGGTCAGAGCCCACCTGTGGCAGGCCCACACACGGGTGAGGCTCCTATCTATTTCCCTGGGTCAGCCGCTAGGGGCCGGGGGTAGGCGCCCCACTTGGGGTCCCGAGAGAGGGAGGGCGGCCTTTGGCTCCTTCGTGTCCAGGAGTGGGGGCATCACCTCTGTTGAGGCGCGGGCTACGGGTGAGGGGGTCCCCCCTCTTGTCACTCCCACTTCTGATAGCTATCACTGGCAAAGAGAAACACACCGGTCTGCTGAGGCAGGAGAAAGGAGGAACAAACAAAGTCCCTGGTCATGGTTGTCACCTGAGTCAGACCCAAACTGAGCAGGATCAGACCCACAAGACACGACTGTAAGATTGATCACACAGGTGACATAGTGGAGAGCTTTGCCTACAATGTTCCAGGGGTTAATGAAACAAGGCCCTGATCCAGAGATCACACTAAGGTGATCTTCCCATCTGGGAAGGAAGGCCACAGAGAAGGGGATGTAGCCCTACAACAAAACTGTAAACCACAGGAGTGAAGAAGAGATGGACTAACCTCTTACGGGAGTCTGTCCCCACCGCGGAACCCCACTAACGCCAATGGCC
Organism: Uropsilus gracilis; assembly: GCA_004024945.1. Taxonomy (NCBI): domain Eukaryota; kingdom Metazoa; phylum Chordata; class Mammalia; order Eulipotyphla; family Talpidae; genus Uropsilus; species Uropsilus gracilis. Next base: position 10,026 of record PVHY01029175.1, on the reverse strand, counting down.
AAGAGATGGGATCCCAAAACCAGATGCCAGAGCTGGGAGGCTTAAAAGCAGGGCCAAAGGAAGGGCGCCAGAGCAGAAGAGGCAGCCAGCATGAATGAGGGGGCATGAATCTCAGCAACCACACAGGTCTGAAGAAAAGGAGACTTAATTTCATAGCAGAAAATGCCACCAAAGGGAACCTGGAGAACAACGCTACACACCTGCCCTTGCAAGAGGTCCCAGATGAGCAGGGTTGGGCTACCTGCCTCCAAGTTATTCTTAGAAATTAAGCAGCACAGACCAACAGGTCACAGAAACTCAGGTCCTCACTCAGGATAAGAACATTTACCAGATATCGGAAGAGACAAACGGGCCAAACAACGAACAACTAAACATCAACTTCACCAACCAACACATCCCAGAAAGATGGGAGATGAAGTGACTGGGGCGGGGAGGAGGGAGGGCCAGATATCAGGGTATCATTAGTACACAAATGTGACAGATCAACAAAATTAATTATTTTTTAAGTCCAACAAATGGTAACAAAAAAATATTAATAAACGAGTGCAACCTCTTTATTGCAAAATTGCCTCCCAACCAGAGTGAAATAGTAGTGCTCTTTCTAGTTAGCTAATTTGATGCTTGAAAAAAGAGTGTACTGTTGTTGTATTTTTTTTTTTTTAGAGACTAGGTCTCGCTGTGTTGCCCGGGGTAGTCTCAAACCCGCCTACTCAAGTGATCCCTAGCCTCAGCCCCCCAGGTATCTGGGATTATAGGCGTGCACAACCACACCCAGCTAGTGTGCTGTTGTTTTAATTTACATTTATAGGAGGACCACAAACATCCAGACTTTTTATTTATGTTTATTGACCACACATTTCCTTTTATGAATTGCCTGCTGGTATTCTTGTCTTTTTTTTTTTTTTTTAAATTTTAAGAGTAGTTTTAGATTTACTGAAAATTTGTGACGATAGTTCAACATTTCCATGAAGTGCCCACCCAGTTTCCCCGATTAATTATACCTAAATTAGTATGTTGACTTTGTGAGAATTACTGAAGAAGTGTTGATACATTATTGTCAATTAAAGTCCACACTGTGGTGTGTACCTATAATGCCAGCCTTGGGAGGCTGAGGCTAGGAATCACTGGAGTCCACTGGTTCAAGACTACCCCGGACAACATAGCGAAACCTAGTCTCTAAAAAATAGCTGGGCGTCGTAATGCACATCTGTAATTCCAGCTACGTGGGATGCTGAAGCTAGGGATCACTTGAATCTGCGGGTTTGGGACTACCCGCAGATCAGGAAACAGCGAGCCCTAGTCTCTAAAAAATAAAATAAAAATAAAGTCCACACTTTATTGAGCTTTCCTTATTTTTTACCTAATATCCTCTTCTCTGTCCAGGCTCCCATCCCTGATGACTAAATGACATGTGGTTGTGCCATTTCCGTAGGGGCCTCTGGCTTTGACAGCTCCTCAATTTTGCCTTGTTTATGATGATGTTGACAGTCCAGATAGTACTGAGTAAGCATTTCATAGATAAACCCCCCTACTGGGATTTATCTGATACTTTTCACATGACCAGACTGGTGTTAGTGGACACGCCATAAACACAACTTGTCACTATTTTTTTTTTTTTTTTTGAGACGAGGTCTTGCTGTTTTTTCCCGTGGAACCACAGGCTCTTGTTGCCCAGGGTACCACAGACTCAAGCAATCCTCAGCCTCAGCTTCCCAGGTAGCTGGGATTACAGGTGCGCGCCACCACGCCCAGCTATTTTTTTGGAACTAGGTCTCGCTACAGGCCCCAGGTGGGATTCGAACCGCGATCCCTAGCCCCAGCTGCTTCATAGGCTGAAGCTTACAGGCACGAGCCACCGTGCCCGGCCTACAACTTGTCACTACTGGCTGATCACCTGACTGAGCTACTGTTTCCCAGATTTCTTACTTTAAAGTCACCCCACCTTTCCACACTGTGCCTTTGGAGGGCGGTCACTAGGAGAGCCCCACCTAAGGAGGAGTTCTCCCCTCTTTGACAGCAGTGTATCTGCAATAATATATTTGGGATATGTCGACGTGGGAGAGTTTTCTCTTCTCTGCCATTGAATTATCTATTCAGTCACCCATTTATATCCATATGCATGGTTTTTTTTTCTTTATACTTCAGAATTTTGAAGAGTTTGAGTATGACAAATATTAGATCACCTTTGAAGGCTTGGTAGTAGTCACTGGAGATACCAACTGGTTTTGGATTTTATTTCCTGGAAAGACTTTATTACTCTTTCAATTAGAACAGTAGTGATTGGACTGTGTAAGTTATTTCATTCTGATTCAATTGTGGGAGATTGTATGAATCTCAAATTTTTCCATTTTTTCTAGGTTTCCAGTTTGTTTGCACAGAGACTTTTGTAGTATCTTCTTCTTTTTTTTTTTTTTTTTTTGAGACTAGGTCTCGCTATTTTTGCCTGTGGAACCTCAGACTGTTGTTGCCCGGGGTACCACAGACTCAAACCATCCCCAGCCTCAGCTTCCCAGGTAGCTGGGATTACAGGTGCGTACCACCACGCCCAGCTGTTTTTTTGGAACTAGGTCTCACTAAGGGCCCCAGGTTGGACTTGAACCATGATCTCTAGCCCCGGCTGCTTCATAGGCTGAAGCTTACAGGCACAAGCCACCGTGTCTGGCCTTGTATCTTCTTATGATCTTATGTCTTTCTGCCACATCTATTCTAATTTTGCCTTTAGTTTCTGATTCTATGAACAGGTTTCTCTCTTCTTTGTGAGCCTAGCTAATGGCTTGGCAAGTTTACTTTTTGTTTGACCCAGGAGTTGTTCAGAAGTATTTGTTCAGTTTCCACATGTCTAGGGTTGTTTCAGAATTCCTGCTGTGGTTAATTTCTAGTTTAAAAACATCGTGGTATGTGAAATTGCTTGATGTAATTTTTATTTTCTAAGACATGTTTTGTGTCCCAGTATATGATCTACTTTGGGTTATAATCCAATTCTGCTTTATTTCTCACTCAAATGGTTAGCTTTTACCATTGGGTTCCCATATCCTCTGACATACCCCCACTGATGATTTGACTTTGATTTCTTATTTCTTAAGCACTCTTACTTTCTTGCAGACACAGTGCTCCAGGTCCTGCTCTTCCCTAGGCATGATCTTTTCTCCAAGCAGTCTTGCTTTCTTTTCTTAAAGGATGGTATAGAAAGGTCTGTGCACAGAGAAGGTCATTGCTATTGGGTATTTTTGCTTTTGGTTCCTATCAGCTAACAGGGCAAAGAAACATATGTGTGCTTACTGACCAGTGTATATTTGCATATCTTTAAATATTTCTAGATAGGAATTTCATTCCCATGTCTGCAACTCTGGTCTATAACAACCTAGATCATTCTGGCCTTCTCCCATTACTAATTCGTAAATGCCCACTCCCACGAGGTGAAGCCTAGCACCCACCTTCCACTAATATTTAATTGTTTATTCCCAGTGTACATGAATGAGCTATCTGCACGCTAACCCATATTCTAATGAGAAAAATTTCAACCCAAATTAAGTTTTCTGTGTACCTGTTTTTGCCATTCATTTCCTTCCTTCCTTCCTTCCTTCCTTCCTTCCTTCCTTCCTTCCTTCCTTCCTTCCATCCTTCCTTCCTTCCTTCCTTTCGACTAGGTCTCACTATTTTTGCCTGTGGAACCGCAGGCTCTCGTTACCTGGGGTACCACAGACTCAAGAAATCCCCAGCCTCAGCTTCCCAGGTAGCTGGGATTACAGGCGCACACCACCACGCCCAGCTATTTTTTTTGGAACTACGTCTCACTACCGGCCCCAGGCAGAACTCAAACCATGATCCCTAGCCCCAGCCGCTTCATAGGCTGAAGCTTGCAGGCACAAGCCACCGTGCCTGGCCTGCCATTCATTTTCTGCCTCTACTCAAATATTTCCAGAGTTGCTTGGGCAGACACACCTTTCCCCTCACTCTGTTCAGTGAGAGGTTTCTATACATTTGTAATATAGATTCTTTCATGACAGTCTGCATTCTTTTCTCAATATCCTAAATGATTTGTTTTTAATTTGCATTCTTTGTTTACTCTTTGTGCTGTAAAGATCTATGGGTTTGGACAAATGCATAGGGTACTAGGCTCTAGAATCACAATATCATATAGAAGAACTTGACTACCCTAAAAAAAAACCCATTTCAGCTGTTCAACCCTCCACTTCCATTTGTCTAATTTCTTATCTTTTTGCTGTATCTATAGTTTTATCTTTCCCATTGCTCATTATAATCCTTTACTATGTAGACTTTTCAGATTGGCTTCTTTCATTTAGCTATATGTGCTTAAGATTCACCCATTTCTTGGGTGACTAAAGTTACCATGTGACTCAATGGTGCTTTTTAGTCACAGAATAACATTACACAGAATAACATTACATTACATAGATGTCCATAGTATGATTCATTCAGTGCCCAGTTGGACATATTAGTTGCTGCCAGGTTTTGGAGATTTTGAATAAGGCTGCTATTAACATTCTTTTTGCTCACTTTCGTTGTTCTCTGCTTTTCAAAAAGTGTATTAAGTATGCAGTTTTTTCAACTTTCAACTATTTTTGCCAACCTGTTATTTCTTCATTAAGTTTATGTTTTTTTGACTTATAATATTTAAAAATATGATGGCAGCATCTGTATTTTCTGTTATGGTTTATGGGTGCACCGTCTTGCTCAGATAGTTTTCTGCCTTCCCAAAGTTAAAACATGTTCTTTTGATTTTCTCTACCGTAACATATTAAGGAAGAGTAAATAGTGTTCAGCAAAGTGCTAGGCATGTGCAGATAAGGGAAGAGTAGGGGTGGTCACTTGGGCTGAAAGGCATCTGCCTGTGAATTCTGAGTGGAGCATTGTCTGTCTTCCTAGGATCAGGTCTAAGTAGAAGTTTTCAGAGTTCCTCCAATGGTTCCAGGAGCAGGGAGTCAATGGCCTGATTTTGAAGGAGGAAAACCAGACCCCAGAGAGAGTTCCCTGAGCTCATGCCTCCCATCCCCCAGCCTTTATTCCCATGCTCCCTAAGCGTCTCCCTCCGAGAATGAAGCACTATAATGCTGTCATGGACCTGGCTTGTTGAAGTCTACCTTTTCAAAGTTTGGCGTCCTGCCCTGAGGGCAAACAGGAATGCAGGTGTGGAGGAAGGAAGGGAGGGAGAGAGGGGGGAAAGAAAGGAGTGATTACTTTTCATTGACTAGAAATTTTTATACTGCATTCTTGGTTCTGCTGTAGAAGCTTGGTGGCTTGAACTTGGGGATTGAACTTGAACTTGGGGATGAGATTTCTTTGCCTTCCAGTCTCCCACTAGAAGCAACAAGCTGTGCTGTTAATTGGAATTGCTGTTAAGGCCGAGAACTGAGACACTGGAGTGCTTACTCCAGTCATGCCTTGCAAAGAGATACTGCAGTCAAGGTGGACCACATATATGTTGGTGGTCGTTATAGACAGCCAGGCTGTGTAGCAGGTACTGCTAGCTAGGTTTGTGTAGATCTGCTCTGTGAGGAACCTACAATGACAAAGTTGGCCAATGACACATTTCTCAGAAGGTATGTTCATCATTAAACTATGCATGCCTGTATTCTTTCACTCCTCTCCTCATGTGCTAGGCAAACTTTCTAGAAGCAGCTGTGACCTTCCACCACCACAGTCCTGTAAAGCAGCACCAATTCCAGGGTTCCAGCTCTCAGCTGGGCACCAGTAACACTGTTTCCTCCCTGCTTCTGCAACTCAAGCATGAGACTAGCTTCCCTTTGTCATATTTGCCATGAGCATTAGCACCTCTTTCTGCTTATGGCAAGCGAGCACATCACTGGAAAGAGCACTTTATTAAAATGTCTTCCTTCAAAATCCCAGCTGAGTGTACTCTTTGTTTCCTGCCTGGACTGACAGCTTTCGAAAGGGTAGCTATAGGGATGAAGCAAAAGGTAACTTGAAAGGTAAAGGTGCTTCTCAGAAGAGTCTGCACCACCCAGAAGAAGAAATTCTTGTTATTCCCGTCATTCACCCAGTGAAGGGAAAAGGAGGCTTATGTGAGACTGACCCCCATTGCTCTGGGTCCCTCCCAGACTTGTTGCCAGTGTTTCTGTCCTATATGCCTCCCAAGACTTGGTTCTATCTCAATAGCAATCCTTGAAAGGTGAAATTATGACTTCCTACTTCATATGTCTATCTCCAGGAATGAAAACTCGAAGATTTTGATTTTGGCCATTTCTGTGTCCTGTCCCACAAGCTAGGGAAACAGTGTAAGTCCTCACGTGGGTTCACACTAACAATAGATGAAGGCTTCTCCTCCAAATAAACCTAGAGACTCAGCCTTCGAAAATCCTCCCCCTTCCTCGGAGGTGGCAGAAGTTCACCTAAGAAGTCTCTGCTCAGGCCCTGGAGGCTAAAATGTCTGATACTGATGATAACAGAAGTTGACTAAGCTTCTGACTCAAGCAGCTCAGCTTCCTCTTCCAAACTAGTTGCTTAATCTATTATCAAGTTGTTTTGCCCAGACAAATCCTGGTCTCCTGCTTTCCTGCTGCCTTTGCACGCATCTTTAAAGGTTGCCAGTTTGGCTCAAACGCCTTGTTTGTTTTGTGACTTTCTGTTCTGTCTCAGGTGATAGCTGAGTGATCAGTTCTGGCCCCCAACAACCTCTACCAGGACCCCCTGACCACACACAGGCAACATAGCTAGGCCCCATTCTCCTATCCCCCAGCTGAGATAACAGCACTTGAAATCTGGGCTGTCCCAGAAAATCTGAGCTATAAATTCATTATGTCTACAGAAGCAACAGTAACAGTAAACCTTTTCAATTAAAATGGTTTTCATACCCTAAACATATGGGGGCGGGGGAGTGAACAAAGCTTATTCAAGTGGGACTGACTCCAGTTATTTTCACAGGCCTGGTGACCATATTTCCTGTAATTTTCTAACAGTATTAATTGCAAATGTTCCACTGGTGGAAACATTTTTAATGATGAATACTGTGATTCTTTTTTATGTTTTATTGTTTTCAGTGATGGCACTTCTTTGTGTGTATAATAGACCATGACGCTTTTCTACACCACTGTGAAACTTTTCATCGAAAATCAGACCAGATCATCAAGTAAGCTAGGCCCAGGCCTAGAGCCACCCCGGCCCAGATACCAAATCATGAGCAAGACGCCTCTAGATGATTGCATTCATTTGTTTCTTCCCAAATGGAAAGAAGACAAAGCACTACCACATGCCATCTGATTTTCTGAATTTCAGGCTCCTCTGTGTAAAAAAGAAAAAAGGTTGTTTTACAGCAAAGAATAATCTCAAACCAGTGAAACTCTTCTCAGACCCTTTTCTTTAACTGTGCATGAAAATGCAACTATCACTTGTGAGTTGATAAGAGGGGGGTATACTCCCCCAGAACTTTCTAGACTGGAAATTGCTGGTATTCTGATGGCTGGTGGTCCTTGTTTGTACTAAGAGCAGTACTTATTTTTATTCCTTGGGCTTGCGCCAAGGCCATGGGGGACCTCTTTATCATGGCAAGACAAGTGACCTGTTAGACCTGCTACCATAGCTCCAGCTTTTCCTGCTGCTAACATTCTCTGAAGCACATTCAAGGGACCTGGAATCATGAGCTTCATCACCTGTCAAAGACCAGGTATGTGAACCTTCTTGGCATGGTGCAACTTTCACCAGGAAAGTTGGCCTTTGTGTGATTACTACTGGTACCAGGTCTTCAGGTTGGTTGGGAAGATGACCACTTGAGTATGATTGTTAAATTCAGACATTCACAGGATTCAAGCACCTAAGTGATGGGCCTGCTATGGTTTTGTTTTTTAACTTTGGTGATAGGAAAAAAACACGTTTAACTCCAGACAGGAAAGAAATACTTCTAGGGCAGCATCAAAAGCAGTTGCTCTCCAAGCATAGCTTTTGAGTCCATCTTCCAACCATAAGTCATGTGATTCATCTTGGAGTCTGTTGGGAACTTTATGAAAAATGCCAAACTTTGCTTGTCGGGTGTGGGCACCTTAATTCTTATTCTTACTATTTTTACAAACCTATGGTCTTCTGGTTTCAATATCAATTTTACCTTAATTTTCACATAAAGTCTTCAGTCAAAAGACAAGTCAGAAACTTTTCCACTTTGTGACACTTAGAGTCTATCTGGGAAAGAGGAAGACAGAGGGTTGTGGATGGCAAGGAAGGAGAGACATATACGAAGAGAGAAGGAATTTCTACATGGGGAAAAAATTGAAATCATTTAAAATTTATCTTTTCCTACTAGTTCTGGGAACATGAACAATTCACAAAGAGAAACTCGTTTACAATGATTGAAGAACCATTAACAGAAAATCTTTAATGTCATTTTATAAAATAATTCACTGCCTGAAGTTGGCAAGAAATCACTCAGACAGTATATGATATTTATTGGGTGGGTTCCCCTTGCTCCTATACCTAAGAAACCTTATTTATGACGCTAGTTAACAGCTCTAGAATGCATTCACGCTCACTAAGCACTGTAATTATCTGCATCTCCAACCTTAACTATTAACCACGCACATTTATGAGAAGGTGGTATATTCTTGATTATGTGCTGGACAGTGAAGTGGCTCAGAGCCTCCCTCATCTTTCATTTATCCTTAGGGCCAGCTTCTTGCCTCTGCCCATCGAGAGGGGGATGCCCACCACCCACATCCTATTCTTGTCTCCACCCTGGTAGATGGAGTAGACTGTTTTCCTTAGACTCTAAGCTGCAAGTGTATTAAAGGCTAGTATGGAGCTGTCTGAGCCCAGGGGTCCACCCAACAAGTGAAAGAATGCTTCTCTTATATCAACGGTCCCTTTCAGAAGAACCCAGTTGGTCCACAGAAAAAGACTTGCTGGGTGCCTTTCCTCAAGACCCCAGAGGAGGTTCACACCCAGGTTTTGCTTCCTCCTTTGTCTTCTTCCCCTCCCACACCTGCTCTCTGATGTTGGAGGGCTCTTAGCAGCCACACCATACAATTTAGTTTTGATTGCACACTGACTAGTGTCTCGACAATTATATCATGGGTGTCAGTCTAGTTTCTACTATGAGAAGCTCCTGAAAAGTGGCTTCTCCTTGATAATAGCTCATGGCACCTAGCTTCACTCATATCTGATGCTCAATAAACATTTGCCTTTTATTGAGTCTTTCTCTGGGAGTGTAGTGAGCAGATCTCAAAACCAACCCACCTCAGGCCCGGGTCTGCGCCTGAGGGGCAGCCTTTGTCCTCCAGCGAGGCTGTGATGTTGACCATGTATGCCACCGAAATGCCTGCGGCCTGTCTGGAACTCCCTTCTGGCTTCTCCTTCCATGTAAATTCTATTTCCTTGGCACTCTTCCCTCCCCCTGTCTCTGCACAGAACCCCTCCTTGAATTTAATCTGAGGCATTTGAGGGGAGAGTATTTTTTCTCTCTCTGTTCCTGTGTCAGAGCATAGCATTTGATGTGTAAAATGATAAAGTTTGGATGAATGAATGACTCACTAGGCTGTTAGGAGAGTAGGTAGTCAGGTGAATAAAAGAGTGAACTATTACCAGGAGTGCTGGCAATGGCACTTTCCAGAGCACAGCAATTCCTACTTGTTTCAATATCCCAGCGGGATTCCACTGGTGTTACAGGATAGCTTGTTATTTAAAAAATCATTTTATTATTTGTAACTTAGAAACAAGATACTTATGTACATGAATCCAAGATACTGGTAAGATATTTTTAAGAGTAACTGCAATTTGGTACATACAAACATGTCATTTATACCATAATGCTTGGTATTAAGGTTTTTGACGTGTTGAGCAGAACATGTCTACTATCATCAATTTTCTCTAACCTTGAACTTGGAGGTTTTTAAGGAAAAAAAGCCTGGCAGAGCCTTAAGATTCTGGGCAGTTTTTCAACCTTAGCTAAAAGTGTGAATTATCTGGGGAAACTTCTAAAAATCTTGATACTCAGGTTGCACCTTGAATGTATTTCATTAGACTCTCTGGAGATGGGACCTAGATATCAACATTTTTTTTTTT
>PVHY01029174.1:0-14536 GCA_004024945.1 Uropsilus gracilis | reverse complement strand
GCCCGGGGTACCACGGACTCAAGCCATCCCCAGCCTCAGCTTCCCAGGTAGCTGGGATTACAGGCGTGCGCCACCACGCCCAGCTGTTTTTTTTGGAACCAGGTCTCACTACGGGCCCCAGGCGGGACTCGAACCGCGATCCCTGGCTCCGGCCGCTTCATAGGCTGAAGCTTACAAGCACGAGCCACCGTGCCCGGCTGCTCTTTACTCCTTTCCCCAGAAAAAAACTTGTCTATCCCAAGTATCACTTTCTGTTTCAAAGTCAATTTCAGGCCCTAATCTTCCACCCCTCCCCCCAATTAGATGATGCATCCAATTGGGGCTTTCAACCACCAGTGGTCCTTATAGATCTCAATTCAACTACTACTGCCAAATAGATATCCCTACTCTATTTGAGAGGTAGCAGTTGTCTGACTCATATCCACAACTGAAGAGTAAATTCCTTCAGGATAGGAACCACTTCTACCTTGGCCTATCCCACTTGGAGCTGTATTTCCTGCTGCATTAATGTAGCAAAGATGTGCTGAATAATTAATAAGATCTGTATAAAGAAAAATAAAAGTCCAAAGAAGGGATACGTTTCCCAAGTATACCAATTTAAAGAGTCTGATAGCTTGGTAATCTCTGATCAAACTTTCCTGAAGCAATGACTCTTTTTCACAGTCCAGCAGTAGGAAACATAAAAAAGAGAATTCAATTATGAACAGCAATTTATCAAAAAACTGAAACTCCAATTAAACTACCACAAGCACAGAAACACTTAACAGTTCAATATGAAATACTACTTAGGATACGTGGATATCCTGGATTTGGATATGTGAGAATACACAACAGAGTTTCAATGAAGATAACCTTTGTACTAACAAAGAATGTTAACCTGCAGTTACTTCTGCCTGATTTAAATGTTTTGAAGTCTTGAACATTCAAGTTTCCCTCCCTTTAGGCCTCATATACTAGGTGTAGTGTTTCTTAGGAGTACTACTGTTCATAAGGGAACAGTATGTTATCAGTGCCAGCCCTACCCTTTGATTTACAAGGCCAAGAAAATTCTCTGAAAGGAACTATATAGTTATCAGTGGCTGGTTGCATTCTCTCAAAATCAACCACAACAATGAGAAAAGGTGACCCTAAGCTGAATATGGTGGAGTCTTCCCTGCATCTGGTGCCTTGCTTTGTAACAATTACCATTACCATTTTAGGGCTGGGTACGGTGGTATGTGTCTTTAATCGCAGCATATGGAGCGAGGCTGAGACTAGGAATTGTTTGAGTCTTCAGGTTCGAGACCCGCCTGGGGCAACATGGCGAGACCTAGTCTCAAAAAATAGCTGGATATGGTGGCACACACCTGTAATCCCAGCTACCTAGGAAGCTGAGGCTGGGGATTGTTTGACTCCGTGGTACCCTGGGCAAAATTGCGAGACCTAGTCTCAAAAATAAACAAACAAACAAATAAATATTACCATTTTATAAGGCAACTTGAAAGCCCCAGTCTACCTGACAGAATGCTACTGACAAAAGTTACTGATGTCCACACCAAAAATGGGTTATTTCAATAGTACTTGTATCCATTAAAATGCCTGATGCTTTATTTATTTATTTATTTGTTTGTTTGTTTGTTTGTTTGTTTATTTATTTTTGGAGACTAGGTCTCACTATTTTTGCCCGTGGAACCGCAGGCTCATGTTGTTCGTGTTACCATGGACTTGAGTGATTCCCAGCCTCAGCTTCCCAGGTAGCTAGATTATAGGTGTGCGCCACCACACCCAGCTATTTTTTGGGACTAGGTCTCGCTGTGTTACCCCAATCCCGAGACCCTGTCACTGCTTCATAAGCTGTCGCCTACAGTCATGCACCATTGGGCCCGGCTAAATGCCTGATGCTTTACGTTACAGCAATATAGTAAACTCAACAAGGTCACACAGTGGCTGCTTGTGACTGACATGCAACAATCTAGTGGTTAAAGAATTAAAAAAATAAAACAACAATTATTAGCTGCCATTTAAAGGTTATATTAAAAATCAGGAGTTTTTATTTGTCCAAAGAGTGAATGCTTACCAAAGACTGGCTTTTAATCTGAATTCAGGATTGTAAGACTGGCTCAACTGCTGAGGAACACAGTATGGGAATGAATGGTTTCTGGAAACCACCACCTTCCTTCCAAAGAAGGAAATAAAGCTATCTGAACATAAACATCCTCCTCTGAACAGCAGCAGGAAGACATGGTCTAAAAGTGTCTCTTTTTTTTTTTGTGATGTGCAAATCTTGGTTCACATGGTCATAAATATACAGAGCAATGCCCCTTTGCAGAGTGACTTGTCTACTGGCATTGATGATGATGATGCATTTCCCAAGGCACACACCTCACTTGTCTCTTCAGAGGACAACCAACCACAAAACATATTTACTGCTATGTATCATAGTGATGCGACCATTAATTATAGTCTGGGGGTGGCTCTCAACTACATTCTGCCTCACCCTATTACCTGATATACTACTTCTTCAAAATACATCCTATGCTAATTCTTCTCATCTTCTCTTTAGCAATGATATATATGGTGGCAAAAGTTCCAAATTCTGCTATAACAGATTCTGTTATATATCTCCACTTTATATCACCATATAGCAGTGTATTTTATAGAAAATGATTTGATCCTAAACTTCCTAAGGCAGGTATAATTATCATTCATTCTCATTTTACCAATGGGGAAAGAAATTTTGAGTTATTAGATTTTACTGAGTGTAAAGCCAGTGTGTAATACATTCATTTTCAAACTGAAATATTTTGGCATAAGGTAACTCAGTTCCCATCTGTTTTCAGAGAGGTTGCAGAAATTTAACTTGCCAGAGGGATACACATTAATAATACTCCATTTAGCTTAAATTTCTGCCAATAAATAAAGTAGGCCAAATCTAGTCAGCAAACATGTGATGGAACCCTGTGCCAACTGACACTCAATGAAAGGCATGCCAAACATCTAACCAGTCTCAGTGGGCGAAGGAGGCAACATGTAAATAGCAAGGAGTGACTCTATATGCATATAGAAAATCTTTCTTGAAAACAAAAGTAGCTTTATAAAATGTAATTCAGCCAGGCACGGTGGCTCGTGCCTGTAAGCCTCAGCCTATGAAGTGGCCGGGGCTAGGGATCACAGTTTGAGTCCCGCCTGGGGCCCGTAGTGAGATCTAGTTCCAAAAAAAAATAGCTGGGCATGGTGACGCGCGCCTGTAATCCCAGCTACCTGGGAAGCTGAGGCTGGGGATTGCTTGAGTCGTTGTACCCCAGGCAACGTGTGCCTGCGGTTCCACAGGCAAAAATAGCAAGACCTAGTCTTAAAAAAAAAAAAAAAAGTAATTCACATAGCATTCAACTCTGGGTATACAGTGTTCATCATAGTAAATACAGTTAATGATACTGCCATTACAAAACTTGATGCATGTGTTAACTAATGCAATAGCAGTAATCATTCTGCAATATATTTGGATCAAATCAATAGTGTGCATCCCTTAAACTTACATGGTATTATATGTCAGTATGTCTCCATAAAGATGGAAAAGATGTAATTCAGATTTTTGGAAGTTGAGATAGTATACAACAAATTTTGCCTTTTTTTTTTTTTTTTTTTTTGAGAGACTAGGTCTCACTATTTTTGCCTGTGGAATTGCAGGCTCTTGTTGCCCGGGGTACCACAGACTCAAGCAATCCCCAGGCTCAGCTTCCCAGGTAGCTGGGATTACAGGTGCGCACCACCACACCCAGCTATTAAATTTTGCCATTTTAATCATGTTACGTGTACAACTGTGATATTGTGATTTATAGTAAGTAGCATTTGACCTTTGTTTTGCTCCTAAAACTTTTCATTTTCTAAGCATTAAGAGTAATATATTTGGCCTTTTGTCCTCAAATAGCTTCAATACCTAAATAGGTCCAGAGTCAAAAAGGTGAAAAGGAGGTTGTATTATTCATAATAAGTTCTTTTCAATCATACCTGAATTTACGTTAATGAACTGACTTTTGGAAAACCTCCAAAGCTAAGTTGCCAGGGGAACCAACCTTGTGATTACAGAGCTGGAAATTTCAGATGACCCATTCCCACAAGGAGCTAGAGGTTGAATCAGTCACCAAACACCAGTGGTTTAACCAATCATGCCTGTTTGGTGTGGTCTCAAAGGGAAAACAAACAAGCAAAAAAAAGACACACATAACAAAACAAAATATCACCACTAAAATGACAGAATGATAGCTTACAGAATGTTAGGCACCTGAAGGTACTGCAAGCGTGATATGCCCAGACAGTACATCAAAGCTGCACGTCCTTTCCCCCACATTAAACCCTATGCTTTTGGCTGTTCCTGAATTACATCCTTTTACAATAATCCAATAAAGTAGTTCGTAAAATATTTTCCTAGGTTGTATGTATTATTCTAGCAGATAAAATAAAACTCCAGGATGGGATCATAAAAATCTGGGGGCTAAATGCAGTCAGAAGCACAGGTAATAACTTGAACTTGGGGCCAGGGCATGGTGGCGCATGCCTGTAATCCCAGCTACCTGGAAAGCTGAGGCTGGGGATTGCTTGAGTCTGTGGTATCCCAGGCAACATGAGCCTGTGGTTCCACAGGCAAAAATAGCGAGACCTAGTCTCAAAAAAAAAAAAGTGATTTGTAGGATAATCAACTGATGTCCCCAAGTTGTTTGGTGTGGGAAACTTCCCAAACAACCCCCATTATTTGGAGACTTGAAGTATCCAAAAAAAAAAAAAAATGTAGTACTACAGGCCGGGGACGGTGGTGCACGGTGCACATCTTTAATCCCAACCTCAGAAGGGAGGCCAAGACTAGAAATTTCTTGAGTCCTCAGGTCTGAGGCCCGCCCAGGGCAACATAGCGAGACCTAGTCTCAAAAAAAAAAAAAACAAAAAAAACAAGACCAAAAAAAAGTAGTACTACAGTATAAAGATTAAGAAGAAAAGTCGTTTTTCCCCCTTCACAACAATTTAGCAACATAAATCATATTCATAAAATGCCACCATCACCACTATTTTCAAAACTTCTTCACTACCCCAAAGAGAAACTGTAACCATTAAGCAGTAAATCCCCATTCTCCTCTGCATTCAATCCCTAATAAGCTGTTACCTGCTTTCTGTCTCTGCGAATTTGCCTGTTCTAGGTATCTCACATAAAATCACATAATACTTGCCATTTTTGTATTGGCTGTTTCACTCAGCATAATGTTTAAGCTTCACTTACACTGTAGCATGCACCAAATTTCATTCTTCTGTATAGCTGAATAAAATTCCATTGTATGGTCATTTATCTGGTGACAGATGCAGTTACTGCCATCTTTTGACTATTGTACTAATGTTGCAGTGAACATGGCATACAAGTATCTGTTCAAATTTCAGCTTTCAATTTCTTTTTTCTTTGCTTTTTGTTTTTGTTTTTTTTGCCTGGGGTTGTCTTCAACCTTGGCCTCCCAGTGCTGAGATTACAGGGGTGCACCACTGCACCTGGCCTAATTTCTGGAATTTAACGTTACTCACTCATTTATATCTATCTTTATTTTAGTACCACAATGTTTTGATTACTGTTGCTTTGCCATTGTTTTAAAACCAGGAGACATGAGTCATACAACTTTGTTTTATTTCATGACTGCCCCTTGGATGTCTTCATGAATTTTAGGAGCAGCTTATTCATTTATGCAAAACCTGCTAGAATTCTGACAGGGACTACTTTAAATTTGTAGGCTAATTTGAAGAGCACTGCCACCTTTACAAGTCCTCCAGTTTCATGAACACAAATTTCTTTCCATTTATTTAAGTTATCTTTTTCTTTTCTTTTTTTTGAGACAAGATCTCACTATTCTTGCCTGTGGCACCATGTTGCCTGGGGTACCACAGACTCAAGCAATCCCCACCCTTAGCTTCCCAGGTAACTGGGATTACAGGCGCGTGCTACCATGCCCAGCTATTTTTGGAAGTAGGTCTCGTTACATGCCCCCAGCGGGACTTGAACCGTGATCCCTGGTCCCCGCTGCGGCTTCCTAGGCTGGTGCTTACAGGCATGTGCCACCATGCCTGGCTAGGTCATCTTTCATTGCTATTTTTTGCAACCCCTCTGCCAACATTTTCTTGTTATTTATACCTAGGACCATAGGCAATATTAGCTAAAAGTGGAGACACCATGTTTCCCATTATTTTGTACAGGATAACAGGAAAATTTCAGAAAAAGCAAATGCTTTATAATTTTTTACTTTATATTCACCTGTTTAATCCTCACAACTTGCCCTGTAAGATAGTCTAATAGTCTCATTTTCCAGATAAAGAAATCAAAGCATAGAAAGGCAAACTTTTCCAAAGTCATACAACTAGCTATCAATGGGCAGAACTGGACACTAAACTAATGGGCAATCCATTTTAGAGTCCACATTCTTGAACATTGTTTTCTCTCCTCCTCCTACCCCAAAATGTCAAGCAATTCTGCGGCATTTAGTGTCTTTTCTTCTTAACCTATCCAGGCAAACCCTGGTGACACTGTGAGTCAATTAATTGGCTAACAAATAATTTAGGGTGACCAATTACTCTGAATGTTTCCTTAACTGGCTGAATTTCTAAAAGTAGGTGGATCAAAAGTATTATGATTTAGGTTGGGTATGGTGGCATATGCCTACAGTCGCAGCCTACAAAGTGTGAGGCCGAAGTCAGAAATCGCTTGAGCCTGCAGTTTCGAGACCCACCTGGGGCAACATAGCAAGACTTAGTCTCAAAAAATAGCTGGGCGTGGTGGCACATGCCTGTAATCCCAGCTGCCTGGGAGGCTGAGGCTGAGGATCACTTGAGTCCGTGGTACCCCAGGCAATGTGAACCTGCTATGAAACTGTTATATTTATTTCACATATTCCCCTGGTTCATTTCCTAATTTTTTAACCCTAAGTGTGCTTATTAGGAAGGTTTTCCATTCATCTGGACTCAGACTTTTGTTGTTGTTTTCATCCTTAAGAAGTATTCTCGGACCAGGCATGGTGACGCATGCCTGTAGGTAGCAGCCTAGTAAGCCACCCATGGCTGAGACCAGAGATCGTGGTTCGAGTCCCACCAGGGAGCACATAGTGAGACCTAGTCCCCCAAAAAATAGCTGGTGCACGCCTGTAATCCCAGCTACTCTGGGAAGCAAGACTAAACTTTCAGGGATCATTTCTATAGTTCGTTACCAGCTACCTGGGAAGCTGAGGCTGGGGATTGTTTGAGTCTGTGGTACCCTGGGCAACGTGAGCCTGCGGTTCCATGGGCAAAAATAGCGAGGGCTAATCTCAAAAAAAAAAAGTATTCTCTTGTAAATCTTGGTCTTCCTGTATGCTGGCAGAGGAGAATGTAGCAGTCAATACACAAAACCACCTCTGTGCATGACAAGACAGTGGTGATTTTATAGCAAGCACCCTGGGCATTTTACATCCATGAAATAGCAACTGGGGCTCTGTGCCAGATGCTGCTTCTTCTATTTTCTCTTTTCCTTTTCCAGAGAGGTATGAAGGAGAGTCTTTGCATGGATAAATAAGAGGCATGTTTTCACTAGGGAAATGATCACCACAGGAAAGGTGCACACTTTTCTTTTTCTTTAATTTACATACCACATTTCAAATCAGGCAAGCCCTTGGGGAAGAGCTCCAGCGTACCCCCACCGCAACCTAGGCTGCTAGCAGGGGTGGGGGGCAAGGGTGAGTCCTAAACCAGTCCTAAATCAGGGACTCTGGGACTCCATGTCCAGGGATCTCAGGCTGGGGAAGCTGGTCTCTACCTCCACATAGGCAGGGGGTGAAGGCTGGGGGGGCGGGGATCCCCCTTCTGGTTTTCTCCAACCTCAATAGACCTGCACTAGGGATGAAGAATTTAGTCTCTCCAGCAGTGGCTATAATGCAAAGGAGAGGAAGTAGTAACAGCCCTGAATGCACTCTCAACCTGGGTGAGACAAGCACGGTGTTGGGTGGGAACCAACAAGACAGGAACGTGAAACCAGTGACTGAGGTGACCCATCAGATTCCTGCCTGCATCATCTCTGGCACTGGAGAATCAACCCCCAAGTCCACAACAATATGCAGGTAGTCTAAGAGGCTCCCTCCTTTGCCAAGTAAGGGGGAAAGAAAGCCACCACGAGTGGCTATGACCCCACAGCAGAACTGCTAACAAGAGGGAGCAGTGGAGCTCAACCAAACATCTGGGGAAGTCTGCCCCAGAAGTGATGTCATAGGATGGGAGCTGCATCCCCAATCCCAGAAGACACAGAACCAGCAACAGGTGACAGACACCAGTAATGATCCCATTACTGGTAGAAGTGCACCACATCTACCCTACAAGTTCCCGATGTGATCGGCCTATCTGCCTCAGCTACTCCTGGAGATCCACACAGACTCATCTGTGGCTGTCCAGGGGTGCAAGTCCGCGTCCAGGGGTGCAAGTCCACACCCAGGGGGCAAAAAGGACATAGCTTGAAAGCAAGAAAGAAAAGTCCCATAGGCCAAACACAGATCAACGTCTTGCAGCAAAAGGAGTTGGAATGATCAGAGGGGGGAAGGGAAGTGATTGGGGAGATGTGGTGGGGAATTAGGAGTACAATACAACCATGCAAACATGATTGATGTGATCATTACAAAATAAAAATATTAAAAGTACAAAAAAATTAAAAATTAAACAAAAACTAATTTACATACCAAAGGAAAAGAGTAATAAATGTCAAG
Source organism: Uropsilus gracilis (assembly GCA_004024945.1). Classification (NCBI taxonomy): domain Eukaryota; kingdom Metazoa; phylum Chordata; class Mammalia; order Eulipotyphla; family Talpidae; genus Uropsilus; species Uropsilus gracilis. The sequence goes on along the minus strand of PVHY01029174.1, from coordinate 5,807 downwards.
CATGCTGGAGTTGTTATGAAGTCAACCCTTGATTACAGTGTGCTTTAAAAGTGTATTTACTTTCACTGGGGGACAGATGATGTCAAGGAAGGGTTGTGGTATTCTAAACTTCAGGAAGACTGATAAGTGGTGGTCAGCCCTTTTCATGCCCCTTTTTATAAGTCCTTGGGTGCCTACAGCCTATTTGCACTTTGCTTTGCTTACCTAGCTGTAAAGTGTGGGAGAGGTCTGTTCATCAGAAATTTCTCAGTTGGCAGAGTGGCTGATGCTTGAACTTGGGTTGGTAAACCACAACCACACATTAATATTCAATTCTCTCCATTTCACATAGCAGTCTTTGGAGATTTCCTCACACTTGTGTGACCATGATGTTGACTCAGGTTTGTCTAAAAAGCTTTCTGAAGACCTTCTGGAGTTATTTAAACTGTTCTTTATTCAAACTGTTCACTTACTCTAGAGTTTAATATACAATATTCTAGACTCTTTCAGAATAAACTGAATTAGAAATTGAAAATAACTGATCACTGGACCAAAAGCAAACATTTTAAGGTAGTGATGATTCCCTGTAAGCACTTTTTAATTAACAAAATAACCCCTACCATCATGACCCTCCAACTATGTAGTTTCCTCAAGAATCTATGTTCTCTAGTCAGGGGTTCTTAAGGTGATACTTAGACTAGTGGGCATTACCATCATCAAAGAACTTGATATAAAAGCAGTTTCTCAGCCCCAATCACAGACCTGCTCAATCAGAACTTTTGGGGATGGGGTCACTGATCTAGGTTTAAACAAGACTTCCAGATAACTGATACATGCTAAAGTTGAAGAATATCTGATTTCATGTATGCATGTCTTTAATAGGAAGCATTCACCAGGTACCCAAGGACAATTTTTAATGATTTTGTCAATTTCTCTGAAATATTTTTATTTGCATCTTAGTGATAATCAGAACTCCTTTGCTGCTCCTCCTCTTTTGGCTTTTATTGTAATAAAGTATTCGATTACATTTTAGTATGTCTTGAGGTATATCTTATTTTCCCAATAAGAATGAACTTCTTAGTCCAAATTAACCCCTTTTCAAAAAAAGCAGCTTTCAGGCCGGGTATGGTGGCTTGTGCCTATAAGCTTCATTCAGCCTATGAAGCGGCAGGGGCCAGGGATCAGGTTCGAGTCCCACCTGGGGGCCGTAGCGAGACCTGGTTCCAAAAAAATAGCTGGGCGTGGTGGTGCACACCTGTAATACCAGCTACCTGGGAAGCTGAGACTGGGGATTGCTTGAGTCTGTGGTACCCCAGGCAATGTGAGCCTGCGATTCCACGCAAAAATTAGCGAGACCTAGTCTCAAAAAAACAAAAACAAACAAAAAAAGCAGCTTTCATAAATGGTCAAGATACATAGAAAAAGATACATACAAACTGAAATCAGGATGAAATACTGCAACACACATACCAGTCTGACTAAAATTTAAAGTGTTGGATGGGAAGCAATTGGAACTCATTTACTGGTGGCAGGTGTGTACGACTGCTTTGGAAAGCTGTTCAGTAGTATGTGATAAAGAACAGCATAAACTCACAAAAATGTGTAGATAAGTATACCAAACAAGTGCAAAAAATAATTACCAGTCAATAGTAAGTGATGCTCATAATGTGTTGTATACAAAGAGTAGACTCCTACACAATAATGAAATCAAACCAACCGATTCTCAGAACAACCTGGAAGGATTTCTGAAAGACTGAAACAAAGTAAACGAGGTTCAAAGTTCAAAATCCCAGAAACAAATTTAAAGTCAGGCAAAATCAATCCATAATTAAAGGAATCAAGGTGATACTGTTTTTGGAAAGGAGTGACTTAGGAGGAAGGTGAGAGAGGAACTTTTCAGATGTTGGTTTCTTGATCTTAGTGGTGACTGCAAGATGTATTCACTCTGAAATTCCTTTTACTGTGCACTATGTCTTGGGGGGGTGTGAGAAAATTCCTGGGGCACAAGTTCTTTTATCTTTAACATTTCTTGCTGCATGATTCATACCATGACTTTCTTTATTGCTTCCCTCTGATATTTTAAGTTCTTTTGATAGAGTTATACTAAGGAGAAACCAAGGAAGGTTATCTCCTAATCCCCTTTGGAGGTATATTGAGTTTTAGTTTGTTTTTTTTTTTTTTTAAGACTAGGTCTTGCTATTTTTGCCTGTGGAGCCACAGGCTCTCGTTGCCCGGGGTACCACAGACTCAAGCAATTCCCAGCCTCAGCTTCCCAGGTAGCTGGGATGACAGGCGCGCACCACCACACCCAGCTATTTTTTTTGGAACTAGGTCTCGCTACGGGCCCCAAGCGGGACTCGAACCGTGATCCCTAGCCCCGGCCGCTTCATAGGCAGAAGCTTGCTTACAAGCACGAGCCACCGTGCCCGGCGGTTTATTGAGTTTTATAGGCTCTTATAAAATGCAAATGCTATTGACAGAGTGGAGCTTGTCATTTACAATTTATACAATATTAATATAATCTCTGATTTCTCACACCATTAAGGAAATAGAATTTGTATTGTGGCAAGAGCTGATTAGGGAAGGAACACTTTTAAAGAGGCCATTACAGGTGCTGACTGGCTGTATGCTTTTATTCCATCTAGGGAGCAACGTTACTCTTCTGCAAATGAATTCTCACCTCATTATAAAACCTTTCAGGATTAGGAATAAGATAGTAGTTTATATTCAGGGTTAAACATTACTCCATTTGTGTCAATGAGGCACAAATGGGGAGACAAATCTAAGGTGTAGAACTTTTTCCTAGGGAGCAGGGTGAGGGATACATCTAACACCTGGCACCATAAACTGACAATCCAGTATAACAGAGATAAACTCCAGGAACTCCCACACTGAGGTCCAAAGCTAAGTAGAGCACAAGAAAGCTAAGAAAACGTAAAGACTAAGAACCAGTTCTAGTAGGTCCACAAGTAGACTCACTTGTCCAAGAATCCAAAGCAGTAACACCATAGGTGAAGGAATCACAGACCCATAGGTGAAGGAATCACAGATAACTATCCTTGCAACTATTTTTGGCAACCTCTCCCAACCTTGGCATCAAGAGTTTGGAAGGCAGCCAGGCACAGTGGCTCCTGCCTGTAAACTTCAGCCTATGAAGCAGCTAGGGAGAGTGGTGGAGTACTGCCTGGGGCACGTAGTGAGACCTAGTTCCAAAAAAATATAGCTGGGCGTGGTGGCGTGTGACTGTAATCCCAGCTACCTGGGAAGCTGAGACTGGGGATTGCTTGAGTCTGTGGTACCCCGGGGCAAAGTGAGCCTGCGGTTCCACAGGCAAAAATAGTGAGACCTAGTCTTAAAAAAAAAAAAAAGTTTGGAAGGGTGCCATCTTGGAACATATAACTCATACTATTAGACCCTGAGTGTGAATCCCTAATGAGAGCTCTACAAGAAAGTAGCCAAGTTAGGTAGGCAGGGGTCACCAAGAAAGAGTACCTATCCCTAGCACACAGATAGGTCCTACTGGTAACCATCTAAATGCTGGCAAGCAAGCCACTGCAGTCAGTGTGCACTTAGGACCACTCAAGACGTACATGGTTTATGAGCTGACATTGTTAACAGTCTTCAAAGGTCAATCAGACCCTCCTACTTCTCGTTCCACCAATAACCCCCACCAGGACTAGCCAAAGGTACCAGAAAAGGTACACCCATGTGTACCCAACTAAGCCAGTGCCCCTGGCATACATGAACTGCAGTACAGACCAAATTTAAGTGGTGGCCCCAGTTCACATATCTGTAAAGCCCCAGTCACCATGCTGACAATAGCACTATAATATAGGTACCATCTAAAGCTGGGCATGGTGGAAAGCACCTTTAATCCCAGCCTTGGGAGGCTGAGACTAGGAATCGCTTGAGTCCATGGGTTTGAGACTACCCCAGGCAACATAGTGAGACAGTCTCAAAAAGTTATCTAGCTGTGATGGCATGCATCTGCAATCCCAGCCTTGGGAGGCTGAGACTAGGGATTACTTGAGTCTGCAGGTTAGGTACTACCCTGGGCAACATAGCAAGAATTCATCTATAAAAAATTTTAAAAAAAAATAAATATATATTTATAGGTACCACCTAAAGCAGCACAGCTACTCCAGCTCACTTTCCCTGGTTTACCTAGCTAGCTGGTCAGGTCTCCAAAACCTAGCCACCCTTTTAACATCATGAACTACTGCTGGCACTGAGTTGCCTACTAGGCCCAGTGAGCAACAACACAGCAGACAGCCTAGCCACCACTAATGCATATCTCCCCACAACTACAGGCAATCACTCACAAGGCAGAATACACAGCACCATGTGAACACATCTTAGTCCACGACCAAGTCCAAACTCAACCAAAGTACCAATACCTGGCAAGATCAATGGTCATATCACAAGCTGTCCCCAAACAACAGGAAAGTAGGTACAGTCCATAAAGGGAATTGAGCAACTGACTTGAATAACCAGGGAGATAATGTTTCAGATGCCATGGGAAAGAGCATGCATAAGGCCAAATCCTGACTGTAAGAAGATAGCAGTGCTGCAATAAAACAGATGTTAGCACAGAGAATCAGGCAAAATGAGAGAATAGTTTATGTCCCAAATGAAAGAGCAAAATAATACTCAGGAAAAAAGAACCAAAGAAATGGAGCAAAATACCCAAAGAAGACGCTACAGTAATAAATTAAAAAATTCTCACTAATCCCAGGAGAATGGATGAACTAGAAATATTAAGAAACCTCCAAACAGATGCCAAAGAGGCTCTTTCAACCAAAATCACTATCTTCCCGTAGTCTCCCAAACACTACGGGAAACCCCATGACAAACACAAAGAGGAGGAGGCACTCACTATGAGTTCTCTAGGCCTTGTGAAAAACATGTAGTTTCTTTGGCCACATGTGAATCTGTAAGAAAGATGATAATGCAGACATCAAGGGGATGGGCACTGTCCCACAAAAAAGAATGCCCCACAAAAGTTACTAGAACAAAGCTGGAGGAGTCTATAATGCTACCCAGAATATAGTTGGTTTTGCTGTAAACAAACAAAAAAAAAAAGATTGTCAAGAGAATTAATGTTTATATTGAATGTACTAATAAGTATTCTAGGAGTTGAAATAGCTTCCTGAAAGATGTGAAAGAAAATTATCAGGAAAAAAAAAAAAGGAAACCAAAGGGAAGGGTACTTGGGTACAAACTGAAGCACCAGCCTGGAGAAAACACCAATGGAAAGGCACCTGAGCTGCTGAAACCCATGAATTCCTAGGAATTCATGGAATGATCGATGTGAGAAAAAAAAAGAATACAAGATCTCTGGATTATTAAAAATAAAAGTATTTGGCCAGGCATGGTAGCTTGTGCCTGTAAGCTTCAGCCTATTAAGCAGCCAGGGCTAGGGAATCACAGTTCAAGTCCCACCTGGGGCACATAGCGAGACCTAGTTCCAAAAAAAATAGCTGGGTATGGTGGCACGTGCCTGTAATCTCAGTTACCTGGGAAGCTGAGGCTGGGGGTTGCCTGAGTCTGTGGTACCCCGGGGCAACGAGAGTCTGTGGTTCCACGGGCAAAAATAGCGAGACCTAGTCTCAAAAATAAAAAATAAGGCCGGGCACAGTGGCTCGTGCCTGTAAGCTTCAGTCTATGAAGCGGCCGGGGCTAGGGATCGCGGTTCCAGTCCCGCCTGGGGCCTGTTGTGAAACCTAGTTCCGAAAAATATAGCTGGGCGTGGTGGCGTGAGCCTGTAATCCCAGCTACCTGGGAAGCTGAGGCTGGGGATTGCTTGAGTCTGTGGTACCCCGGGCAAC
>PVHY01029173.1:0-14546 GCA_004024945.1 Uropsilus gracilis | reverse complement strand
TTTCTGAACTGTAGTTCATGGAGAGTTTTGCCCAAGTTTTCCTCAATGTATGCTATGGTTTCAGGTCTGACCTCTAAGTCTCTTATCCATTTTGAGTTTATTTTTGTACATGGGGTAAGGGAGATTTCTTGGTCCATTTTTTTGCATGTCTTAGTCCAATTTTCCCAGCACCATTTATTAAAGAGGCTATCCTTGTTCCCAGGTAAGTTTTTCACACCTTTGTCGAAGATTAGTTGACTGTAGATGTGTGGTTTTATTTTAGGGAGAACTTTAATTTTAAGTTAATTACTGATGCCTCTATGTATGGCTCTCCCTCTTCCCCCCTCCCTCCCACGCCCCTTCTCTGGTGTTCACTTTTAAACTGGCATCCCTGCAGTTACTGGGGTGCAGCTCATTGTAACTGCATAGCACCAGTATCCCCCCGCACCCGGCAACCACCAATGACTTACAGCTCTGAGCTCTCCTCCATCGCTCAGCTGCACCCTCCTGGCCCACCAGCTGTGACACCAGTGGACATGATTGACCTGCAGCTTTGTACCACTAAGACCGCAGGCTACTCCTCATAGCTGGTGCCCCCACCCAAGTCAGTGACTCCTGTTCCCCCACTTTTTCAGTATTTTTGATAGCATCTAACTTCCCAAGACTTTCCAGCATTGTGAGTATAGGGGAGCAAGTCGGTTTTCTGCATTTGCATTTCTCTGCAGTCATGTGCTTCTGTGTCCCTCCACATCCTTCTCAGTCATTCAGGACTTTTCTTTATGAATGACTTCTTTATCTTCCTTGTCAGTGTACTGATTTGCACTGGACTGTGTCTCAGCTTGTTGGTTTGCAGGACTTCCTAATGTATCTATGTTTATCGATTCCATTACACACACCGAAAATGTCTTATCCCAAGTTATTAATTGTCTAACTCTGGGCATATGTTCTTTATTGAACAAAACTCATTGATTTGATGCAGACAAATCACTGGGATCCATACCTTCCGTCTCCTCTGGGGTACGCAGCGCAGTGGTTCCGCTGGTCTTTGGAGGCCTGGAGGGGTACGTTAAGCCATCGTTCAGCACGAGCTAGCTTCCCTATGTGTGGGCATCTTCTTTTCAAGGGCTTTGTAGAGCATTTCATTGCTATTGTGAAAGGCAGTAAGATTATGATCGTTCATCCACCATATCAGATTATCATCTGCTGCCATCTTGCCAGGCCTTCTGTACACATTCTTTTCATCTCAATGCCAAATCCTAGTTTCTGTTCTGCTACTTTGCATCTAATTAAACTTAATTGGTGATCTGTGGTCTTGAAGGGAAGTGATCAATGACTCTCCCACAGAAATGAAGTGTCAGATTAGACAACCTCAGTTACACAGAGAGCTGACCCTGTGCCTGCCCCAACCTCAGGGGTCGAAGTGTTCTGCAGCAAAGCTCTTCTAGATAGGTCCCCTTGTCATGCTTTTTTACTTGTATGACCAGTGACACATGTCTTTGAGCTTGTTGCAGGGTCATATGAGGGTGCAGCAGGCCAGTCTGGGGCTGGAGTTGGAGGTCAGTCTGAGGTGAGTAGTAAGTTCAAGGCAGTTAGGGGCAGCCTTTGAGGGTTGGGGTCAATACTGAGTATGGCTCATGCTCAGTTCTAGTTGGAGTTCATGGTCTGAAAAGTGAGGTTTGGAGCTGATTTGTGCCTGAGTTTAAGAGTCAGTGTGTGACCAAGCTGTAGTCAGCCCTGCATGGGGTCAGAGGTCAGTGTGTGGCTGGAGCTGTGGACCAGAGGGTGATGTGGGGGCTGAGACTTGCCATGGCCTGTGAGCATCTCTTGTGCTGCAGAGTCCCAGGCCAGAGCTCCTCATCCTATCTGTCTCTATTCCTGGCATCCCTGTTACATGTCCTCTGGCCAGATCCTCTTAACAGCTGGGCTACTGCAAACTTGGGTCCTGCTCCCTCACAGGGTTCATTAAGCTCGGAGTGGAGGGTGGGGAGATTAGTCTGTCACCATGCTTCCAAGACAGTCAGGACGCCCTGCCCACCTCCCCAGAGCCAGGGCCCTTGGCCCAAACCCACCCACTTCCTCTCCCCCCACCCAGAGAAGCCAAAGACAAATGAGACAGAGAGGTCCAGGACATGGAGGAAGATGTGGTGGCTTCCAACAAGGCTCCAGGTCCCCTTGTGTGCTGCCCAGTGCACTGCCATGTGGCCATTGACCCTGCTTCCCCCCCTCTGGAGTTAGTCCCCTGGGCTGTCACTGAGTTCTACAAACTTCTGTTTTCTTATGTGTAAAAAAAATCACAGAGGAATTGGAACCTCTGTGAATAGTGAATGAGAGAGTGCTGAGATGTCCAGTGAAAACTGTGAAAGGCTATTATTACAAAGTCGGGGGAGATGATGATGGTGGTGCTGGCAATGACAAGAGAGGCTGATATCTGTTTATCTGCCTGAAGTCTCATGGGAAGTGCAGTGTTTGCTTCTGCAAGTGTGGCGTGCCAACCTCAGCCTCTCTCAAGATGTATGTCTACCGGCAGGCAAGTGACTTCTCAGAACCTCACCCTCTGTGGCAGGAAACACTCAGGACAGTCCAACCTTGTCATACGCTAAGTGCTTGGCAAGGAGTAACTCATTTAGATCCTCACAGCACGATGCAGATGAGGACACTGAGGCTCAAAGAAGTGAAGTCACACGGGAAGTGTGGTCAGGAGCCACTGTCCAGCAGGATGGCCCTGTACCCTCCTTGCTTGTGTCACTGACCACGATCACAGGGTCCTGGGGTCCATGCTAAAGTCACAAAGCTCCATGTTCAGCATCTGGTGCAGAGCAGATGTTTACTATATAGCGGTTTTTTTCATTGTCAGTAAATGAACCTACGGGCCCCAGCAACCATGTTTGAGGGACCAAGCCCTCTGTCTTGAAGCTATAAGAGCAGCTGTCTGTGCTTACAATACCCAACCACCCATACCATCTCATTTGATCTGTGGCACCTCCCCAGGGTACTCTACTACCAGAATAAGTTAAACTCTGACTGGCACCTTCCGTGAGTTTGTGCAGCAAAGGATCCATTTTCCCTTCCATCACAGCTCAAGGCAGGTTGGGAAGCTTTGCTCATTGTCATGGCTCAGGAACCTAGGTCTCCTCTAGCTTCCTCAAATAGGGAACAAAGAGGACCAAGGGAACATAGACTTTATTTTTTATTGATTATATATATATATTTTTTCTTGCATCGCTGTATACCCTGAAGTTTTCCCACCACCATGTCACCCATGAACCATCATTCTGATACCTTTTGCTCATCCCTCCCCTGACTTTACCCTCCTTCTCTCCCCCTTCTTTGCTATATGCTTTAGCTCTGTTGTCAGTATTAACTTTTTCTTGTCCTTTTGTTTGTTTTCCCTATATCCCACATATAAGTGAGACCATCTGGTATTTATCTTCTTCTTTCTGCCTTATTTCGGCTAGCATGCGTCTCTCTAGATCCATCCAGGAACACAGATGTTTTTAAGGCCTAGCACTGAAATAGTTTAAGTCACTTCCACCTACATTCCACTGGAAAGAACTCAGTTATAGGGACTTCAATCAGGCCACTAGGGAGCTGGGAAATTCAGTTCTACTGTGAACAAGGAAGAGGGCATAGTCTCAGTGACAGAGGCAGCATCGTGCCCATTTTACAGATGAGGATACCGAGGCTTGAGGGTAAAATGTTTTGCCCAACATAGCAAGTTCAGTGGTTTTTCTCCTCCTTCCTTCGGAGTCATGCCAAGGCACCAGCTTCTCTGGTGGCATGTTCCAGAGGGCTTCTTCATCCTTGCCTTCTATAGAAACACTCTCCTGTCAGTCTCCTGTGTTTCAGGGCAGAGTTAGATGGTAGCAACAACTGCTGAGTGCTTGATGTTTGCCAGGTACCGTGCTAAGGCTTTGACACCTCATTTCCTTTCATCCTCATGACAACTGCTGAAAGCCAGGCCTATTCAAGCCTATCTGCCCAGGAAGACATGCTATAGATGAGGTGGGGGCAGATGTGTAGAGACTGGAAGTGATTGCCTGTAAGTGATTGAACTGAGACCTCCCTCTCTCTGGTTCCAAAGTCCACACTTGCCTCGCTGTTACACTGAAACTCACTAGCCTGGAAGGCGGACATCTGATTTCTGGACCCTCTGTGGTCTGCCAGAAACACCTCCAGGTGACTTTGGACTCATTTAGCTTTGAACTCACTTGGACTCAATTCTCATTTGGAGAGAATTCCCACCAGGCCTACCTCCCGGAGGAGAGCTAAGGATCCAAATGAGTTGGAGAATGCAATGAAAAGGTCAAACTGTTGAATAAGTGGAAGAATTTTTTAATACTCAACCTCTTGCATTTCTCCAATTTCCCTGATTTCCTGACTCCTCCTGGCAGTTCAGACAAGTGATGATTATCGGAGGGGCACAGGCAGGGTCTATCCCTTGGAAAAGCCTCCCCTCCTAACCTCCTGGGTCTTTTCCAGTTTTCAGACTGCCAGTGACCCTGAGAAGGCTGCCACCGTTTCCCTCCGCAGCCATGGAAATAATTAGCTCCTTTCTTCCTATTTGGACAGTCATGGCTCGTTGGGCTTTTAAATATGATCTTTGTTGGCAGTGCCTTCTCGGCCCCTCACAGGTTCTATTTTTACTTCTCCTATTCGAGGAGCTCTTGGAAGGCCAGGCCGGCACAAAGGACCCTAATTAATTTCCCTGCCTTTAAATATTTTTTCAAAGTTGTTTGAAGAGAACATTCAAAAAAAAAAAAATTCCTTGACTTGGGAGGCAGATTCCAACATACTTCTCACCACTTTCCACTTGGAAGACAACCTCTGCTTGCCGCTGGTGGCCTGGCCTCGCCTTCTGTGTTGCAGCTGGGACAGTGACTGCTCCTCCCCACAGAGTGGAGCCTTGTCCGTGTGCCCTGAACCCGGGGACCCAGGCCTCTCTGGCCGCAGCCTTTTGGGTTCAGAGGGCCTGGGGAGGAGATGGGCCTGGCCCAGGCCCAGGCAGAGGTAAAGGGGGGCTCTGAGGCCAGTCTCGCAAAACAGAGGCCCCAAACCTTTGGAAAAATCATCAGCACAGATTCCTTTGTCCTGAGTCCCCATTTGGGGGCCCACCGAGCCAAACCATACATGTTGGACCGTGATTTATTACGGATCTGCTCCTTCTGCCTCTGCGATGATATTCCTCACAGCGCCAGTGTCCTCACAAGGCCAAGGGCAACTGAATGCACAGTCCCGGGGAGAGAGACGGCTCTGTGATCTAGAACCCAGGTCTGGGCAGGTGGGTTGATTCCTTGGCAATTGTGCTTTTAAAGTCCCTCGCTGAACAGAAGTTGTTTTGAAAGAATACATGTTTTTAGAAAACACACAAGGAAAGGTCCCCGCTTGGAGCTCTCTAGGTAGGAGAGGGCTGCAGCTCCCTCAGGGGAGTCCTGGACTTAGCAGGGAAGTCTGGGCCTGCAGCCTGGGGAGGGGAAGGTGTCTGAGGCACAGTGTGCCCCAGGCTGGAAATGCCACATGGCTTCCTGCTTTAGTAGGCAGCCTCCCGGAAGGGAAAGGTATGGGTGGTGGTAACCTGCTTTGTCCCCTCTCCTGTCCTCTCTCCCAGGAAGCAGCTGTAGCCCCTTTGGGCACTGGCGAGCTCAGCCAGCAGCACAGTCTTCAGCAGGAGCTGGCACCTGGCTTGTGCTCCAACTGTAGCAGGAAACACACTTAGGGATTACCCCTGCCTTAGGACTTGCCAGGGGCTTCCTGGTAACCCCATGAGGGCCTTTCCTGCTCCTTTCTGATGGTGTGGGGGTGGAGGCTGGCTGACGGAAAGAGAGGCCTTCTCTTCATTATGTAAACACTGGGAGGTCAAGAGGCCTTGAGACACAGAGTGAGCCAGATGTGCTTCGTTCCTTAGAATTTGAACCTCCAGATCTGTGGTCCAGTGCCCTGGAATGACTCTAATCTAGGGGAGGAGCCTGGTCACTGAGAGACACTCACTGTCCAGCTTCAGGCCTAAACTTACGTGGGGATTAGCAAAGATAGGGCATACGTGCTCTCGAGGAGCACACCACACTGAGGAACCCCTGGCCTGGTGGTGTGTCATACTTGTAGCTCCAGAGGCTATTACCACGAGATAGCCCTGGTGCCATGCCCACCCCACCTCAGGACAGAGGGACCCTGCAAAGTGATCTTGGGAGAAGCCAGTCCCAGTAACCTGCAGAGTGTGGCTGAGCAGTTGAGATGCAGGAGTCAGGGTACTTCCAGGGTGTGCAAATAGGCACCCACGTCCTCATAAGTATGTGTGGTTGGAGGCTCAGTAAGAAAAATAGGGAGAGGGGACAAAAGTTGTATTTGCAAAGGCAATGGCCAAGAATTTTCCAAATCTGTGAGTCAGATCAATTTTGCCTTCGTAATTATACATTGCTAATTTCATTTTATTTCTTTTTTTCCAGTTGTATCAAGCTTTAAGTGATATAAAGCATCATGTACATTTAACATAATAAGTTGATTTGAGACACATATGCAAAATGTTTAATGTTCAGACATTTGGGAATTTTCCATTTACCTTTTTTTATTATTGATTCATAGATTTATTCCACTGTGGTCAAAGAGCATACTTTGAATCATTTCTGCCATTTGAACTATATTGAGGTTTGTTTTAAGGGGTAGCAGATGGTCAAAGTCAATCAGTGTTTCATTGCTCTTGAAATGAATGTGTTTTTTACTGATGGTAGATGCAGGTCCAGTATACACCAACTGGGTGGAGTTTGCCAGTTGCATTGTTCAAGTCTGTATCATTATAGAATTTTTGTTGCTTGTCTCGTCAGGTATAAAAGATGTTAAACTCTCTCCTTTTAATTACAATTTTATCTATTTTTCCTGTCCTGTTCATTTTTGCTTTATATATCTTACATAGGTCTGTGGAGATTTGGAAGAACTGTGTCTTTCTGATGGATTGAATATTGATCATTATGAAATGTCTCTGGTTCTTGTGGTGGTTTTGGTCACAATCTGCTTTCTTTTGGTACTATATGCACAGTATGTTTTCTCTCCCTTTCCCTTCTGCTTCACTACGTCTTCACTTTATGTTGAACCATATGAAACTGCCATTTTTTAAGTGAAAATAGTTGAATGTTGGCACATTCATATGGTTCACATTAATATTTAAGGTGAGTCTTTTGTAAGCAGCATCTATTTTTTAAAAAATCTAATCTGAAAATCTTTGTCTTTTCTTTTCTTTTCTTTTTTTTTTTTTGAGACTAGGTCTCACTATTTTTGCCTGTGGAACCACAGGCTCATGTTGCCCAGGGTACCACAGACTCAAGCAATCCCCAGCCTCAGCTCCACAGGTAGCTGGGATTACAGACGCACACCACCACACCCAGCTATATTTTTTGAGAACTAGGTCTTGCTACGTGCCCCAGGAGAGACTCTAACGGCAATCCCTGGCCCCGGCCACCCCTTCATAGGTTGCCGCTTACAAGCATGTAACACCATGCCCAGTCTGAAAATCTTGGTCTTTTAAATTGAGTAGTGATTCCATGCCCCCATATCTCTTGACATTTTCAGTATTTTCCTTTTTTGCATTTAATCAATGTGCTTTGTTCTTTGGCTGATATGTCCAGATCTTTACTATTTCTTTTTTCCTTATTTTCTTCTGGTATACCCCTTGACATTTTCTCCCCCACCATTTCCTTCTTAACCTCAGCTGCCTCATTGCATATGTTAGTTTCCACTAGGTTTTTTTTTCCCTGCTAGTTTTTATTAATAACTATTTTACTTTTGCCAAATCACTCACTAAGTAAATGTCCAATATTTATCTTTGTGTTTTGCACATTAGACTGGATACTTACTAATGACCTAACTAATCTTCTTCAGCTGCTTGAACCAGCTATTGAGCAATCTTTTTAATTCTTAATTTTATGATTTGCATTCTTTGTCAGCTTCACAATTTCTATTTGACTGAATGAATATTTTTATAATGTTTTTATACAGTTCTCAAATAAGATTGATCATTTATAATCTTATTTTAATGATTTTCACTGTAATTGAGGTTATTTTTCCCTAATTTTTTTTTTGCTGTACCATTTTTGAGGACATAAACAAATCATAAGCAGTTTCATGCATTTTTTTTTCTAAATTGTCTTAAACTTGTCTCTCCAGTAATTTCTAATAAATCCAGTTTCATTGCATTTTTATCCTATAAACTGATTTCTAAACATTATCTTCATTGAAACACTGGAGTCCTGGGAAGGGGCATTACTTTTCCTATTTTGAAAATCATGGCACTGAAGTTCTTAAAATTTACTCACAAAGACTATTTACAATCTGGTAAACAAAGAAGCTAAGTGAATTCTTGAATGAATGCTGCTAGTTAGTAGAGGAATCTTAACTAAAACTTAAGTCATTTAGCTTGAGTCTAGCTACCATTCATGCTTCTGTTTTGTTGTACGCTTCTAAGTCATGACCTTTTCCTGGTATCCCATCATATTCTCCAAAGTTCTGAGTATACAGTTGATGCTCTAGAATGCTTGTTGAATTAATTTATCTAGTATTGTAGCAACTGATCAGAGATGGTTCCCAGCCTGTCAGACTCCCAGCTTGACACTGGTCCTTAACTATTGCATCAGATTTTATTAAAAAAGAATCTGAGAATAATGAATTGAATTATGGTGCCAAAAGAAATCCACAGGAATTTATGAGAAATGCAACATAAATTCACTAAAACTTTTATTCAGTATTTGTTCTTCTCTGTCTTATATTTAGGCATATTTGGGTGTAACTAATCAGACAAAGCTGCCCCTCTCAGACAGGCAGCTAAATGGAGAGAAAAAAACCCACCAAAACCCAAATAGAAAGCAAACTGACATCACTGAACAGTTAGTGGGGGATGATTATGGTCTAAAATGACAGGCATCTAAATTGAAGGCATTTCTGAAATAAGTCATTCAAAATTCCAAGAGTGGTAGAATAAAAGTTTTATTTTCAGAATATATTCTGAAGCATTTTAAAAAGAAATGAGGGGCTGTCTGTGAAACATTGCAGAAAAGTCAAGGAGGACTACAGATATTTTAAAGGAAATTACTAGTGACTTTGTCAAAATAAGGGAAAGGAGAGTATTCCCCCATTCTGGCTCATGTGAGGTACAACAGGCTTCAAACAGAGACTAACTAACAAAACTCTTGACAGAATCTTCTGCAGTGTTTATGGAAATTTCTTTCATTTGTTAAACAGTAAAAATGCACTATTATTTGCTTGCACAATGAAAATCTCCAAACTCCTGTCTCAAATTTAGCTGAATTCATCTTTACCCCCTGTACAAAAACACAGTTCATAAAGAAGTTAAAATTGCCAACACGTTTACGGAATGGGCTGCTAGATAGAAAGTCAAACTTCACTTGCTAGATTTTCTAAAAAATTTTTTTTTCTGCTTCAGTTGGTATTATTTATATCTGTGCATACATGTGTAGAAATATGCATCTATAGTAAAACACTCCCATTTAAAGCTGAGTTTTAACTAAAGTGCACATTCAAGTAAATCATATCAAAATCACTTCCTTTACTTCCAAAAGTGGACTTTTGCTTGCTGGTTCAGTCAATCATTTTTATAAACAGTTCTCAACAATGATTGATCATATTTTTGTCACTATAGATTTGCTGTTTCTTGAGTTAATCTAGAGTTTCAAATGAAAAGAGTGCTGAGAATGGCTTCTTTCAGGAAGCATAATTACCCTGGGATTCATCCAAGTGATACATTGTCAGCAATCAACCCTTATCATTGTTGAGTAGTACTCCATTTTATGTACATACCACAATTTACTTAATCCTCAGTTAATGGACATTTTGGTCATTTCTAGTTTTTGGCTTTTATAAAATGCTAACAAACATCTATGTATGTGACTTTCATGGAAATATGTGTTCACTTTTCTTGGGTAAATGTCTGTAAGATTGCTGGATCGCATGATAAATACATATTTAACTTTTTAAAAACTGCTAAAATTTGCTGAACGGTTATTTCATTTTATACTCTCACCAACAAAAACATTCCACATTTTTCCAATTCCTGAAATTATCAGTTTTTGAATATCAACCATCTTAATGGGTTAGTAGTTGTACTTTATTGTGGTTTTAAGTTGTCATTTCCCTTCTGACTGTTGATGTTGAGCATCTGTTTATTGTTCATTCACATCTTTTGTGAGGTGTCTCTTCAATCTACAGAACACATATGCTTTAGTTTTTTGTTGTAAATGCAGTCTAAGAATTCTTTATGTATTTCATGTTTAATTCTTTGTCAGATCTGTAAAGTGGGTATTTCCTCTCAGGTGTAGTCTGTCTTTTCATCCATAAAGAATTTTTGCAAAGATTTTGATAAAGATTCTTAAAGACTGAATTATGTCCCTCCTAAAATTCATATGTTGAAACCCAATCCCCAGTCTGACTATATTTGGAGATTGGCCTTTAACTTGCTGGTAATTAAGTAGTAATTCAGTTTAAGTGAGGTCATATGGTTCAGACCCTAATCCCACAGAACAAGTACCTTTTTGTGAAGAGGAAGAGACATGAGCACCCATGCACAGAGCGAAGGCCACTGAGGACCCAGTGAGCTGGCCAATATCTGCAAGCCAAGGAGAGGCATCCCAAAACCACCCTGCCTCCATCTTGACCTCAGATTCTTAGTTTCCAGAGCAGTGAGGGCATATATTTCTGTTGGACAAATCAACTAGTCTGATTTTCTATTACGGAAGCCTCACAGACAGACTACAAAGCCAAGGTACAGTTTCTCCTTTGTTACTTTTTGCTTTTGCTTCCCTAGCAAAAGCTATCCTTACTTACCTATCCTCATCCCAAGGTTGCAAACAGTTTTCTCCTATATTCTTTCTGCAAGTTTTATAGTTTTATTTTTATATCGCTTAAGTTCATTTTTGAGTGGTATTCAGTAGGGGTTGAGGTTCATTTTCCCCTCTGTATGGTTACCTGACTATCCTAGCACCATGTGTTAGAAAGACTGCCCTTTCCTTTATTGAAATATGTGGAAAGTCAGTTGACCACAACCTGGGTTATTTTGAACTATTCTGTTCCATTGATCTCATGCTACTTTGATGCCAGAACCACACTCTCTTGTGCTTTGTAGTAAGTGCTGGAGTCAGGTAATATGAGTACTCTAATTTTTTTCAAAAACTTTCAGCTATTCTAAGTATTTTGCATTTCCATATAAATATTATCATAAGGTTGTCAGTTTCTAAAAAAAACCTTCGGGATTTAAGATTTTATTGTGATTACCTTGAATCTGTTCATCAACATGAAGTGGATTAACTTCTTAATGTGCCAATCCTTGAATATAGAATAACTGTTTATTTAGGTCTTTATGATGTTTGCATGTATTTTTTTCAATTTTATCGTAAGTATTTCCTACTACTTTATGCTACTGTGAATGGTATTTTGCTAAATTTTAATTTCTGGTTGAAGTTGTTAATAGAGAAAAAGTAGATTTTTGCATTTGTCAACTTGTTAAAGTCATTTATTAGTTCTAGTAGTTTTAAAAAACATTTCCTAGTCTCTTCATAGTCACATCATCTGGGAATCAAGAGAGTTTTACTTCTTCCTTTCCAAGTCAGATGTTTTGTATTTCTTTTTTCTTGACTTATTGCCCTGGCTAGGCATTCTAGGACAATGTGAACACAAGCTGTAAATACAGGTATTTATTTTGTTTCTCACTAGGAAGGTGAGCAGCTTCTTCGACCGGTAACTGGTTCTCGTTATCAGATTGAGGTTTTTTGTGGATCCTCTCTATTGAGCCGTTGCATTTCTGGAATGCACCCTATTTTTGCAAGGGCAGCATCTTTTAAATTATCACTCATTCCATTTACCTATATTTGCTAAGGATTTTTGAGTAAATGTTCATGGATAGTATTGACCTATGGTTTCCTTTTTCTTTTATAATATCTTTATACAACTTAAGCATCGGAGCATGATGTGCTCAGAGTTGGGACATGTTCTCATTTCCTTCACTGAAAGAGTTTGCTTAGAATTGGTGTTATCACTTTCTTAAATGTTTGCTGAAATTACTAGTACAGTTACCTGAATCTGGAGTGCTTTGTTTCATTAGGGAGAGTAGTTCAAATTATTAATTCAGCTTCTTTTTTTTAATTAAATAATTTATTTATATATAAATTTCACATCTTTGTGATCTTGGGGGTTCACCTCCCCACCCTTCCTGACCATTCCCACCCTGTCCTGCCCCCGCCCCCTGAGCTGTGTACTTCAATTTGGTTGTTAGCTTGTTTTGACTTTTCTTCATGGCTTTTTGTTTATCTTTCCCACGTTCCATATAATAGTGAAACCATTTGGTTTCTATCTTTTTCTTTGTGACTTGTTTCTGCTAATCTGATATCTTCTAAGTCCATCCATGTGATCATAAAATCATCCAATTTGTCATTTTTAATTGATGAGTAATATTCCATTGTGTATATATACCACATCTTTTTCATATAGTCATCTGTTTGGGGGCATTTAGGTTGCTTCCAAGTCCTTGAAATTATAAATAGTGCTGCAGTAAATATTCGATCACAGGTGGCCCTTTGTACAAGCATTGAGGTCTCCTTTGGGTAGATTCCCAAAAGAGCAATTGCTGGGTCAACTGGTTGTTCCATTTTCAGGGCCCTCCACACAGCTTTCCATAGAGGTTGGACCAGTTTACATTCCCACCAGCAGTGTAAGACTTGAGAGAGAGAGAGAGAGAGAGAGAGAGAGTCTGAGTCCCTGAGAAAGTCAGTGTTCTTCTCTACCTCAATTACTATTAGATGCCCTATGATCTCTGATCCATTGTTTGTTGGAGAGACACAGCCATAGACATAGGGATTGCTCAAGGGTAAGTCTTTTTTTAAAAAAAATTTTAAATTTTATTTTTGGATTTTTTTTAAACAATACATGATTGTATAATTGCTGATCCCAATGGGAACACCACATCACATCCCCTCTGGTCACTTTGCCTACTTTCTTTTTGTTGTTTGTCCATGTTTAGCCCTTTATTCTTTTTTTTTCCTTGTCTGGATCCATTTCCTCATCCTTGGTGAGGGTGCGATTTCCAGGACTTGGTAGAGCGTGCTGTTTATCTTTCCTGTACTGCTTTTGCCTTCATAGGCCGATTGGAGCACCTTTGGCTTGTATGTCAAGGGGAAGTCTTGATGATGATCTGAAAGACCACGACTTTATTCCCTGATTTATTCTGAGTATATTCTTACTGTGACTGTTAAGGAGACACTTGGTTTTTCATCACTGTGCCTCCATATTTAGTGTCTTGGTAAGCACAACTCTTATAGAGTTGCATAGAGCTTTTGTCTCATAGTTTTTGGCTCTGTATGTGTTTATCCATTTAGGAGTAAATAGAGTTTTATTTGCTCATGTTTTTTCATATTATACAAGACATATTAATGAAAGCAGGCCACAAATGAAACAACAGCTTTCATTACAGAATGAGGTATCATTCACAAAGTTAAAATATTTGATCATAAAATAGAAGACTATGGGTTATTCAGATTTCTTCTTGAATATGTTGTGTCTTTAAACAAATTATTATTTTTTCCAAGTTGTTGATTTCATTGGCATAAAGTTATCCAAAGCATGCCCTTAAGATGTTATTAATCTTTCTAAATCTTTTTTATATCTTCTCTTTTATTCATTGTTAGTCATGTCTCTCTTATTTCTCTCTCTGAAGAATATTACCACAATTTATTCAATATTTTAATCTTTTCCAAAGTTGATAAATTGTATTTTCAATTACTTGTCCATTTGCTATTTCTTTTATTTATTTCCTTCCATCTACATTGAATGTAATTCACTTTCCTTTTGTTCATTTTATTTGCTTTTTTTTTTTTTTTTTTTTTTTTTTTTTTTTTTTTTTTTTTTTTTTTTTTTTTTTTTTTTTTTTTTTTTTTTTTTTTTTTTTTTTTTTTTTTTTTTTTTTTTTTTTTTTTTTTTTTTTTTTTTTGAGACTAGGTCTCACTATTTTTGCCCATGGAACTGCAGGCTCTCGTTGCCCGGGGTACCACGACCAGCTATTTTTTTTTGGAACTAGGTCTCGGGGCCCCAGGCAGGACTCAAACCACAATCCCTAGTCCCGGCCGCTTCATGGGCTGAAGCTTAGAGGCACGAGCCACTGTGCCCGGCCTTTTGCTCATTTTAAAGAATGGAGCTAGAATGTTGATAAAATTCCTTTCTAAAAGAAGCACTTTAAAAGCAGGTTTTTTTCATTAAGTAGTAACCCACAAATGTATTATGTTGAGGTTTCATTTTAATTTAGTTAAAATTAAAAAAACATTTCTTGTGATTTATTTTTTGAACCAATTTAGAATTTAGAATTTATTTAGAAGTATATTGTTTAAAGGAAAGCATAAACAACTGGGACTATATAAAACTAAAAAGTTTCTGTTCAGCAAAAGAGACAATAAACAAAACAAAAAGAAACCCAACCAACTGGGAGAAAATTTTTGCCCTGCAGACAAGTGACAAGGGTCTGATAACAAAGATCCACAAAGAGCTCCTACAGCTCAACAAAAACAAAGCAAAAAACCCAATCAAAA
>PVHY01029172.1:0-14532 GCA_004024945.1 Uropsilus gracilis | reverse complement strand
GTATCTACCCCCTGAACATGCCAGTAATAACACTGCCAGCCCAGGCAGTTGCAAAGGTCTGAGTCTAAGAACTCTGATATAAAAGGGAGCCTGCAAGAGGCTCTTAACATCCTCACTGTGCACAAGAAACTAAAGTGACGAGAGACTATTAGGAAGCTGGCTATACACTGAGCTCAGATCAGAGCTGATTTCACACCTGAGTTCATGCTCCTCACGAGACACTCTACTGGGCCGCAGCTGGGTCTGCTTACTGCAGTGCAACCCACTAGACCGTTGACGTGAGCCAGGCTGAGGAGAAACCTTGCTGATTAATTACTGAGTAACCAAGAAGACAACCGTTCGCTAAGGTGCTCTCTGTAGCACTGGGAACACTTGTCTTGTTGTGGGGCAGTTGCAGGAGCTGAGCCCACACTGTCCCCAAGGCTGGCCTGGGAGAAAACCTCACAAGCCTCTGGAGTGGGCAGTGAGGCTGGAGCCAGGACTCCACCCCAAGGATCATGAGCTCAACTCTCGAGTCCTGGCTTTGCCCCAGATGTCCCACAGCACCTCAACCATGGCAACTGACCTGTCCAGATCCCGTGTCTCTTCTGTAAACTGAGGGGGTGAGGGTAGGAGAGATGCAAAGACTCTGCTGACCCTGAAATTTCAGGATTCTCTGAGTACAGGGTCTAATAAGACCCCATAGACTCTGCATACATCATCCAAGGATGAGAGAATTCATAACTCCTACAAGATGGATGTTCCTGATGGAAAGAAAATAGTTTGAGAAGAAGGTCCCCACAAACACACCAAAAATATAAGGACCTTGAGGGCAATGTTTCTTGTGTTACTGTGTTTTCAAGGGTTAATAGTGATTGTTGTTCATAATTAGCAAGGCTGGTTTTATTTTTGACAACATTTTTTTTATTTTCCTTGACAACATAAAGACCCTCTCAGCTCCAGGAAGGACATGAGTGAGAAAATATATTTCTTAGAGAAATCAACTTAATGACTGTGGAACCTTAATAACTATAGAAGCTAACTGACCCTGGAACCTAACTGATTGTGGATCCTGTTTTGAGTTCAATACCCTCCACCAATGTCTGCCTTGATGAGATTTCATAGATGAAAAGTGAGCAACCTGACTGAGCTCTCCATGGGGAAATACAAAAGAATGCCCACTCACTAATAGCTCATTATCCATAGCAACTAGAGATCATCAATAACTTGTTCTCACCTATCAAAGATGAAACAGTAAAGCCATTCTCTCATTGTTACAAAGACCCCACACTGCCAACCAAACCAAAATTCTAACAAATGACCTAACCTGTTAAACCCCTCCCCTGCTTATCTTTCAAAACTCCCTTAACCCCAATCTCTGATGGAACCCACCCTACGATGGACCTTGCTCTGGACCTGGACTATAACCCATTCTTCTAGTACCTACATTCTTCATTATTTTACAGCCTGAATACTTCTTGGGTGACATCACCAACTATTAATTATCTACTTGGCAAAGTGCCAACAGATGATTCTAAATCTCAGACCACATTTCTTAAAACTCACTTGTATTCTCAGCCCATTGTTAGGGTTTTTTGTCTTTGTTTTGATAACAAATGGTCACGTAGCATAAAACACAAAAGTATAAAACACACAATTGGACAGTGTGACAGTATGTCAGGAGACCAGCCAGTCTCACTGGGTTAGGATCAAATGCTTGGTAGAGTATATTCTCTTCTGGAAACTATGAAAGAGAATATATTTTCCTTATTTTTTCTAGCTTCCACCCATATTTCTTGACTCATGACCACTTTCTTTCATCATCGCCTCTCTCCATGATCTTTCATCTACACCCATCATCATGCTGCTCAGCTTACTTCACAATCCTCTTTCACTGTTAAGGATGCTTGTGAATACACTAGGATGACACAAATACCCAAGAAAATATCCCTGCTTTTAAGATAAACAACCATAATTTCTATTGTAACCTATAATTCCCCTTTGCCATGTAACCCAACATATTAACATGTGCCTGAATTAGAACATGGACATATTTGGATATGGGAGGGGGTGTTATACTACCTTAGACAAACATGTCCCATTTTCTGGGTCCTTCAAATGCAATGAAGGCAGAATGGACAAATGCGAGGGTGGATGATAGATGGATGCATATACAGACAGACACACCTTACAAAATAAACTAGGAATGGAAAAATAACTTTTTCCAAATTAAAATGTGTACCATTCTTTACGTTCTGTTTAGGAGATGATCTACAGGATTTCCATTTTAAAACAGAATCCCTGTTAGTAGTCCTGCGATTTGTTCTCATTGTCCCCTCCAATTTCATAGATAACTGACATTGAAAACACTGTCTAAGGTTTCTTTTCTGGTAAATGTATCATTTTGTTTTCTCTTGGAATAGGAGAGGATGCAGCCATCCACTGCAACAACCCAGCCTACTGGGGGTGAAGGAACACCCAATCCTCCCCCACCAAGCATCGTGTTTCTTCCTAGTTATCAACTACCTTCAGGTTACCTAAACCTAGGATACCAACCTCAGCCTGGGCAGCACCCCTACAGCATTCCAGGAGCCCCTGCAAACAGCCATCCAAGTCAAGGACATACACAGTCCACAGATCCAGTTACAGGGATGGAAAGTACAATGTTTCATAAAGAAGGAAAAGCACTAGGGGTGAGTGTACTCATTAACAGAAATGCAATTTTGCATTTGTAGTTTCATTTTACTGAGAAGTGACAGGTGGAGAGACATTTCTGATCTCATCACCTACTTACAATTTTAACAAGTTGTGAATGTCATGCTGGAAACTGTCTTTTTAAGATACATGTGACTTCATCTGCGGCTAGACTTTCTCCTGAGTTCTTTCTCTGAGTTCTTTTTAGAAGCAAACAAAATGCTCACAGGTAAAAAGGGTTGCTTCCTCCTGGCAGGATGTTGTGGTAACACTGACATGGTGGGAGCACCACCGTTCTGGCTTGATTTCCCTTCTGCAAAGGACACTGGGACATGCCTCGTTCAGTGTCTGGATTAGTTAGAAGTACTGCACTCACATAGTGGATTCACGAGATTGACTAATCCATGGCTACCTTAAAAAGAGAAGGAACAAGACCCAGTGTAGAAAACCAAGTATGAAAGGATTAGGGATCACACCACCCTTGGGGCCTCTCACCCAGCACCCATGCAGGCATTATGACTCGCCTGCCCTGCCTTGTCACTGTCACAGAGGACACTTTGGACATTCATAGTCTCCTGTGCCTGGTTATTCTGACATGAGCACTATTTATAAAGAATCCTTGTTAGGCAGAGTTGTTCACTCAGCTGATTATCAACTTAATCCCATGTGCACCTTAATTCCCCATTGCCAAGTAAACCTAGCACATTCAGATACCCCTGGGATAGATGGCGGACATCTCTGTGGGAGGGAGAGGGTGCTTATCACAGTCGCTTCCTCCTTTCTCTTCTTCTTCTGAGGCAGCACAGTCCTCTTCATGCCACGGACACAGTCACAATGACTGCACCGCCTGGTCATGTGTGCACTTTAGCTTCTTTGCTCAAACACTGGTTAATAACACTCGATGCCTGCTACAGGCTCATTGCAAAACCCCCTGTTCCACAGGAGATCCTGGGACAAATCAGCATCTCACACCATTGAACAGACACAGTTGTTGGGAAAATTGCAGAGAATAAAACACGTGCAGTCTCTGCCTTCAGGGAGCTTAGAACCTAGTGGGGAAAATCAGCTTGTGGACATACCAGAGAATCTGAGCACTGAGAATCCTCCAAGGTGATGAATGACATGGAGAGGAGTAAATGGTCTGAGAAGATCTGGAGGAAGCAGCTTTGGATGGTGGTCAGAGGGCACTCTACTCGGAGATGATGTTTGAGCAAAGGCGTGGGAGCAGGGCGAGCCATATAGGGAGGCATCAGGGAGGTCTCAGACCAAAATGTGTGAGGAGTTTGGAGAACAGGGAGGAGGCCAAAAATGTAGAACAGAGCGAGGAAGGAAGTGAAGGAGGCAGAAGGCTGACTGAGGCCAGTGCCTGTGGAGCCTGCAATATAGAAGGTTTGCATTTGACTCTGAGGGAAACGGGGTGCCTAGAGCATCCTGCCCGGCCTCAGAGGGGCCACAACAAGGGTGCCTTAAATTGATAGGGACCGTTTTGCTTTGCAAAAGCTCCTGCTGGCAGAAGCTACTGCAGCCCTCAGGCTCCACAGCACAGGGGCTCAGTGGGAAGAGAGAGGGAGATCTGTAAACTATGACCAAGCTGATATTGTTGGGCCAATGGCCCAGCCAGGAAGGAAAGATGGCCACTCTTAGTGCAAGATCTCATCTGGTTCCTCATCAAGACAACAAGGGTGAAGGTGGGACATTCTGAGCCAGAACTGAACTGCTGCTCTAGAGAAGACCTGGCAAAACTCAAGACTATGTTGAAGGCAAAACCTTTCCAACTGAGATCCACAACTGGCTGAAAGAGACCAACGCCTGTGAGTCACTAGCAGAAGGATGGGGTATGTGCCCGCAGGTGGGAAACTATTTCTCGGGAAAAAAGACTCCTTGGTTTAGCCACAGAAATTCATGACTCAGAAGAAAGAAATCTGTCTCTTAGCATTATGTAGGAAGCTGTATTGGAAATTCGTACTGCTTTCAAATATTTTCAGTAACTATTTATGAAAGAAATAAACACAGCAATATAAACTTGCAGTTTTCCTGGGGAGGTAAGATGTACATTTAGGAAGAAACAAATGGTACAAGTACAAGTAGCTTTTAATTCAGTCTAGCGATTATTACTTTTCATCCTTCTTTTCTCCCAAGATGATGGAAGGGGCATTTGGAATACAAAGAACATGTGAGTCACCCCGAAAGAAAATGGCTTCCAGATTACACATGAACACAAAGTCAAATAATAAAATGTGTGAATCATAAGATACATCAGGACTTTAATCAGAAAAAGAGAGAGCTTACACTGACTGACGTAACCAAGAAGACTTCATGGAAGAGGCAGAGCTGCGTCAAGGGGGAGGCAGTACTGAGTAGTTAGCGGTGGTCTGCGTTCAATTCTGAGATCTGTCTCTCAGCAACTGTACAACCTTGGGTGCTGCTGTGGCCAGAACCCACAAGTAGAAATCCTAAAAGATGATAGTATTAGGCAGTAGTACTCACTAGATCATGAAGGTAGAGCCCTCACAAGTGATTTCATGGCTAGCGAAAAGGATTCAGTTACGTTTCCTCACCCTTTTCCTGATCTGTACACAGAAGGTGACTATGCTGGTGCCTTGGACTTGACAATCTTTGCAATTAGGAGCAACAAATGTCTCCTGTGTCTGGTGCCTACTCTGTGGGTTCATGTCACATCAACCTGAATGCACGGAGATGCCTGATTCTGTATTGTCTCTGTGGCTCTGTCCAGGTGTTGAGAGGATTCCTTGAAACAATAAATGTAAAGTATTTAGAGTGTTGTCAAGCATCAAGGGAAAGTCCAGGGAGTCATTTCCTGCCTCGTTGACAGTTCTCAATAGACAGGGATGACCCAGGCAGGAAGTAACCATTTGAAAGGCTAATCAAACAAGGCACAGGGCATTTTTCCTGGGAGCGCTCTCAAGGATTCTCCAGGGTTGCTAATCCGTATTTAAGCAGTGGAACTTTTGAAGAAGTTTCCTTAGGCTGCACCTGCAAGTCTCTTTGGCTGAACCTTATGCCTGAAGCTTTTGGGCCTTCTCCTGCTGGAGAGCTTTGAGTCTGTGAAACCCATGATTCTTGGTAAGAGGTAAGCCACAGCAGCCATGAGAGCAAACAAGCATTTTTAAATGTCTGTTTTTTTCTTCTAGGCAATCCAGATCATAATTGGATTGCTGCACATCGGTCTCGGAAGCATTTTGGGTCCAATAAGCACTGTGACATATCTATATGGATTTGGGTCCAGGACATTCATTTCCGGTTATCCATTCGTGGGTGGTCTCTTTGTGAGTAGATTGCTAGTCAACCCCCATTCTACATGTATACAGTATAGCTACACCCACCTATATATAACTCACTTTTGAATAAGTCCTACAGCTGATCAATGGGAGAAATTGGATAAATAACATTTCTGACTGGGATAAGGGAGAAGAACTATGTTCTCCATTTCAACTTGCAGCTTAAAGCCAGACCCAAAAGCTGATGCAGATCAATTCCTCAATGGCTCAAGCATTAGTTACATATTACATTTTAGATGAAATGCATTATTGGGTGGAAGTAGCAAAAGGAGCTGATTGGGAACACGATTGAAAATATGGATCAGATCATGGGAAGAGACAGCAGTGGGTTCGGAGTCATCAGGACTAGCTGACCAGAGAAAGAGATCTTGCAAGCAAGAAACTAAGTTGGGGGAGGGAAGCAAATCAAAAGACATAATCTCACAGTTATTCCAGCAAACTGAAATATATAAGAGAAATTTTAAGAGTGAAACTACATGAGTATAATAGATAAACCACTCCTAAGGAGAGAAGAAGCTCCTGGGAAGAACCAGAGGACCCACATCACCTCACAAACGAATGTGTCCCTTTCCACAGTACATTATGACTGGTATCGTCTCTGTATCAGCCATCTATCAGCCTTCGATCTGTATGGTGAGTTATACCACCTCTACTTTTCAAACCCCTTTATAAAACTTTGTTTGCAGAGGAAAATCGAGAAGGTGATTCAGAAAATCTGAAGGGAGCACTTGGCCCCCAAATACCTGACCCATGTTGGTGACCCACGGTCCGTGTCCTCCACACCAGCCACACCATCTGCCACTCAGCAGTGGCCACGCTTCACAGCCTGGCTGGCGCTCACTGGGTGGGAACAAGTAAAGACCCGAAGGTCTTGTGTTCTCTGCTGAGGGCCAACTGCTTCCGCTGGGTCCCACCACCTGAGGTGATCCCAAAGTGGAATCCGCAAGTCAGAGAGTGCTGGGTCACTCTTCCGGATCAGAGACTAGTGCTTTGGGTCTTTATTTTAATGTCCACAAGCTGCTGTTGCTCAGATTGGCCTTTGGTTTTACAGTTCTTTAAATCATCGCTAAAACCCCTACCTAGCCACAAATCAAGAATTAATCCATAATTACTGAGCTGGGTCTTTTGAAGTCTCATGGTTGCTGCACCTGCCATATGCAACTTACTGGCCCACTTTTGAAACAGGAGAAAGAATAGATTTTCTCAACAACTAGAGCCACCTAAAGCAGAGATGTTTTTGAGATTCCATTTCTTCCGGCGCAACAGGAAAGAATGGGGAAAAGTTGTTCAGTCATGCTAGACTGAAATTAAATCAGCCTGGGACTAGTGTAATCCATAAACAAGTGAAAGCACTTCTGCTTCGCTTTATTTATCCTTTTCTACTGATACCGTTGGGGCAGACAGTCTGTCTGTGTGAAGACACCTACTCAAAGTACCTCTGAAGCCATTTTCCTAGAAACCTGCCTTTAGAGCCTTTCAGTGGATTTAGAAGCATCTGAAATGCAGACATATTCCTTGGACATGGTTTCATTAACTTAGCCCACTGGATTTTAAAATTTCATTGTTGAAACTGGGAAAAGATTTTGCACACTATCCATATACCTCCTTTCTCAGAAGTCAAGCAACTTCCTCATTCTAAATCCAGGGTTCTTTAGCCAGTCCAAAAAAGATTTCTGGTTTTTTAGTTATTCCTAAACTTTTCAGCAACATTTCTTGTGTATATATTTCTCCACTTATAAATTTGGAAGTAGTCTATACCTATGTCTATGTCATTACTTATAGTACTGCCATATATGATGGTTGTAAGACTTCAGAGATAGTTCATTTAAATGCTCAAAGTTTATTTCTGATTTTACTTTTTAAAAGGGAACTGTAATTATTATTATATCTGAGGCCTTTGTAGAAATATAGTGAAAGAATTTCTGCTTTGTATTTATATTTTTCTACAAATTTCAGAACACCCTACATTTATTTTTTTTAGACTTGAATTTTATTTTATTTTTTTTTTACAAAATATCATGTAACCTCTATTTTTTAAAATAACTTATTTATATATATATTTCATATCATTGTGATCCCTGGGGGTCCCCCACCACCTCCCCTCCCTGGCCACTCCAGCTGGTCCCCTACGTCAGTTGTGTACTTTCGTTTGGTTGTGCATATATTAGTGAAACCATCTGGTATTTGTTTTTTTCCTTCTGACTTGTTTCTGCCAGTATGATTTCTCCTAGGTACATCCATGTTATCAAAAAATCATCAAATTTGTCATTTTTATTGATGCGTAATATTCCATTGTGTATATATACATCTTTTTCATCCAGTCATCTGTCTTGGGGCATTTGGGTTGTTTCCACGACCTTGCAATTATAAATAGTGCTGCAATAAACATCTGAGCACCAGTGTCCATTTGTACCCACATTGAGGTCTCTTTTGGGTAGATAGCGATTGCTGGGTCAAATGGTAGTTCCATTTTCATTGGTTTGAGGGTCCTCCACACTGCTTTCCACAGTGGCTAGACCAGTTTACATCCCACCAGAAGTGTAAAAGTGTTCCTTTCTCTCCACATACACTTGTCTGTTTTGGGGATGTGGGCCATTCTTATTGGTGTAAGGTGGTATCTCATTGTGGTTTTGATTTGCATTTCCCTTACTGCTAATGATGTTGAACAATTTTTCATGTGCCTGATGGCCATTTGGACTTCCTCTTTGGAGACATGTCTTTCCCCATTTTTTAACTGGGTTCTTTGCTGTTTTTGTAAAGTTGTGTGAGTTCTTTGTGTATCTTTGTTATCAGACCCTTATTATCACTTGTATAGAGGGCAAAATTTTTCCCATTCGGTTGGGATTCTTTTTGTTTTTTCTTTTGTCTCTTTTGCTGTACAGAAGCTTTTTAATTTGATGCAGTACCAGCTGTTTATGTTTTCCTTCATTTTTTTTGCCATCTATGGATGTGGCCAAAAATGGATTTCTGAATGGTAACTCATGAAGGGTTTTGCCCAGGTTTTCCTCTATGTATTTTATGGTTTCATGTCCTACGTCCAAGTTTTTTGTCCATTTTTGAGTTGGTTTTTGTACATGGCGTGAGGGAGGTATCTTGGTTCATTTTTTTGCATGTCTTGTTCCAGTTTTCCCAACACCATTTATTGACGAGGCTGTCCTTGTTCCAATGTAAGTTTTTCACTCCTTTGTCAGAGATTAGTTGACTATATATGTGTGGCTTTATTTCAGGGGATTCAGTTCTGTTCCATTGGTCTGATTGTCTGTTTTTATACCAGTACCAAGCTGCTTTAATTACTATGGCTTTGCAGTATAGTTTGAAGTCTGGAATAGCCATACCTCCATTCTCTTTTTCTGGTCAGGAGGTTTTTTGATATTTTTGTTATTCCATATGTTCAATTCTATATGTTTTGTTATTCCATATGTTTTTCTGTAATTTTTGTTCTATATCTTTGAAGAATGTTGTTGGAATCTTTATAGGGATTTGAATTTGTAGATTGATTTTAGTAGGATGGCCATTTTGATGATGTTAATTCTTCCAATCCATGAGAAGGGAATGCCTTTCCAGTTCCTTATGTCTTCTTCTATCTCCTTTAGCAGAGGTTGAAGTTTTCCTTATATAGATCTTTCATGTGTCTTGTTAGGTTTACCCCCAGATATTTTATCTTTTTCGGTGCAATGGTAAATGGGATATTTTTTTTTAATTTCTTCTTCTGCTGCTTGACTTTTTCTGTATAGGAAAGCTTCTATCTTCTGTGCGTTGATTTTGTAACTGGTTACATTACTGAACTGGTTTATTGTTTCAAGAAGTTTTTCTGTGAATTTTTTTTTGGGTTCTCTACATAAAGAATCATATTGTCTGCATATAATGAGAGCTTCAGTTCTTCTTTCCCTATTTGTACAAAACACCCTACATTTAGGCTGCACACAGAATAATTTACATGGTAACAACATAGAAAAGTAGAATTGGGAAGGTGATATCAATTTTAAAATATTTTTTTTACAATTCAAAGATTAAGGACCATTAAATTCCTTTGATTCCTACCACATATAACTTCACTTCTCCTGTATTATCTCTGTTTACCGATATCTCCACTAGCTACATGGCAGCATCGGAATGAGTATCGGAAATATTATCTTGGTCATTATTGGAGTGATTTTGCTGATAATAGATGAGATCACTAATGGTGTATACTTCCAAGATGTATGGGCAGTGGTAAGTAACCCATAACCTACCATGCATCTCCTCTCTCCTCTCAGTCTGTGTTGTCTCTCTCACTAATCTATAGCAGGGTGACTGTAAAATCCCATTTACTATTCCAGCTTTACTCCTAATCACATGGCCTCTAGGACTAAAGAATAAAATAGGAGAGTTACTTCCACATATGGACTAGGCAGAAACAGCATCCCTTATTGGTTCATTTCACACTTAATCACATGATCTGTGGGGAAGATGCTAGAGTTGTACTGGATACTCACATAGTATTGCCCAAAGATTTAAAATTTTTCATAAATAAGACAATCAAACTCAGGTTTTTAAAAAGAGTAAGAACTGGAGGAGCAGATAGCACTGACAAGAACATCCAATTTTTCTTAAGCAACACAAAGACTATGCAACTACACAACAAAGAACATGCTTCTCAATAGTCTCAAAGCAGAACCCCCATTATCATAATTAACACCAAATGGATGGACTCCAACTGCTACCTCAGGAGTATGGGGTAGAGAACAGCTTATCATGATGCAAACTAGGTGGGGCCTTCTGGTAAATACTGAAGAATGAAACAGGATAGAAACTCTACTGTATGTGTTGCCAATCAAAAAGAACAAAACTTAGTCAAAAGATGACTCTTGAATTGACATCAACTGGAGAAATGGCAGTTACAGAATAGAATACAATGTTTCACCCTAAAAGGTGAAAAATCACAGAATCACAAAAAAACTGGAAGTAAAGAAAGATGAGATATCAAATAGTATTAAACATCTTTCCATAGTAAGCCATCATTTAATGATGTCTATATTTGAACTTGGAAATTTCAAAAGGTCTTCAATTCTTCATGGACTTTGTAAACAGTTCAATTTTAGCACCTATCACCTGACTTCTTTCAGCTCTATTATAATCATGTAATGCTTTCTTTTCTAAATAGCTGAGTACAAAATGGTTCCCTTTGTAGAAAGTGTTCCTCTGCTGTCTCATTGGCTACCATGCTCTTTTTTCCTGTCTTGCTGTCTCTTCGGGTACCAATCTTCCTTTTTGCCTGCTGCCTACAGACAGAGATCGAGAATAAAAGGGTCAAATGCTAGTTTTGTTTAATTCTAGGTTGTGGCATTAGGAGTGGCGGGGGGGGGGTTGTTTATTGCATCACCTGATTTTTTAAATGAACAGTTGGCATCTTTATAAAAAAAAAACAAAAAACAAAAAAAAATCATTGCAGAAAAAAATTCTATCTCCTTGATAATGTTTCTAAATAACATGGTCTGTTGATCAAACAGAAAATCTTTAGACACCTTAGAGAAAGTCTGAAATTAATTCACATTCCCCTGCAATAAGCAGGTGATGATAACAGAAAACTTATCACAGAGTGAACAGGGATGAGCCACGGCACATCACTGAGCCAGCAGCATTTCCAAGCCCCACATGAGGTGCTCCTGATCAGTCAACATTTCAGTGTATTTCTTTCTGATTTCAGACTTCTGGATGGGGAATATCAGCTCTGCTGATTATCTTCTCTGTTTTGGAGTTCGCCATAAGCTGTGTTATAATCCATTTTGCCAGGGTAGCGTTACCAGTTTGCCCAGCTAACACCATTCAGGTAAGTTGAGCCTTGTCTCTATAAAATAATCTAAAATAGGCTGAAGAAATACACTCCTAGGTGACAGCCAAGTCCCACAGTGGGTTTACCAGAGTACTCTTTGAACTTGACTCTGGAGGCTTGAGGCTGACTGAATAGGACTCCAGTAACAGACCGCTTGTTTTGTTCATTTCTTTCAGCCTGTCTGGTTTACTCCAACCACATCCACAGCCAATCTTTTGACACAGGCACCTCTCTCTGCTGCTCCCTCCAGTGATAACCCTCCAGATTCTACCATTCATTCTTAAAGAAGGCACGAACTGATCTAATCTCAAAATGTAGAGCTACTCCGCAGAAACTTTAAGGAGCTCACCATGCTGTCATCCACACTGAATGCCAAATTTTAAAGGCTGCATCTGAGATTCATTCATAGTCTGTTACTAATGATAATGATCTCTCCCTACCACTGTTTCTTCCTCTATACCACTACATACACTGGCAAAGATGAAGAATCAGATGATTGAACGTAACTCTCTTAAAATTAGAAAATTTCCTGTAAATTATTACTGTTTTCTCAATAAACTATTACTAGGAATGTACACTTTCTTTGGTGTTTGTTTGAATTCATTTTGGTTTGCCATTCATTGAAGAGCAACAGAGCTGACAAAACACTGCAAAGCAACTTTGTGACTGATGTGAATCTGCTCTATAAGTAAATTTCCGTGCATCACTGGAAATCAGCATACATGTGTGCATACATGTGTGCATCCTCCATGAAATTCCACACTGAAAGTCCATTCTGTCCTACACATTGTCCCCTTTGTCCTGATTTACCCACCCCAATTCCCGCTTCCCTTCTGGTTATCACTGATCAGCCTTGGAATCCAAAAGGTCATTAGTTTTGCTTTCTCAATTCATATGTTTGTTTTTTATTTGTACCACATAAGTATCTCTCTGTCTGGCTTACTTCACTCAGCTCTGTATATCCATTCACAGAATTGGCAATACAAGTTTTTACAGCTTAATAGTATACCATTGTGCATGTAGGCCACATCTTCATCTATTCATCAATGAGTGGGTACTTTGGTGATTTCCAACTCTTGGCTATTACAATTTCGCTGCAATAAACATGAAGGTGCATATATCTATTTGAAAGAGATCTGAATTTTAAGGTAGAGACCCAGAAGTGAAATAACTATATTACAAGGAATTTCTGATTTTAATATTTCCATATTGCTTTCCTACATGGCACCCCCACTTACATTTCTACCAACCCTGTACTAGGGTTCCCTTATCACTACATCCTCGCCAACATTTGTGTTTTGATAGTTTTCATTTACCTTTTCATGTGCCTGTTCACCATTGCGTGTCTTCTTTGGAGAGGTGTCTGTCTATTCACATCCTCTTGCCAATTTTTTCAATCAGCATGTTTGGTATTATTGAGTTTTACAAGGTCTTTGTGTGCTTTGGATATTAACTTATTAGCTCCTTGTCAAGCAAGATGTGCAAATATCTTCTCTTATTCAGTAGGCTGTCTTTCATTTTGATGAAAGTTATCTTGCCTGGTACAGAAGATTTCTGGTTTGATGTAGTTCCATTTATTTACTTTGGCTTTTGTTGCTTCTTCTGTTTGGAGTCAAGCTCCCAAAAATTTCTCTAATACTGGTGTCAAATAACACATTGCCTATGTATTCTTTTGTGTGTTTTAGAGTTTTGGGTCTTACACCTAGTTTTTCATCCCATTTTTAGTCTTTGCACATGATGTGAGAGTGGTCTCCTTTCATTTTTCTGCACGTGGTTGTCCACTTCTCCCAGCATCATTCATCAGAGAGACTTTTCTTGCCCCATTAGGTGAATGGCTCCTTTGTTTTAAATTACTTGGCTATGTAAGGGTGGATCTATTCTGGCTTGTCAATACTATTCCACCAATTTCTGTATGCATGTTTATTCTAATATGAAGCTGTTTTAGTCAATATCACTTCGTAGTACAGGTTGAAGTCAGGGAGTATAATACCTTACTTTTGTTTGTTCTTAGGAATTTTTTTGTTATTAGGGGTCTTTTGTACTTGCCAAAAAATGTCATTATTTTTTATTCTAGTCTGTGAATAATGTTACTGGTATTATGAGACTCTGGGTTTTGGCTTTTGTTTGCTTTTTGTAGGATACCCAGGTCAATTGACTTCCTGTATCCCTTCCTAACCTTCCCCTCTTTCATTCAGAAAGTAATGCCCAGTTGCCCATGTTGGAGCCACATTATTTTGTATACTTAACATCATCAAACAAGTTGACTCTTAAGTATCTACAAAGCTTTGAGAACATTTTGGAACCACAAAGTAAGGATGCCAGCTATGGGGTGAAAGAGTGAGATTATAATTGCTTTGCAGCCTCTCCTGAATTGTAAAAGATCACAGCAGTTTAAGACACCTCTAATGTACCTTGTCCAAAAAAAGGGTGGTAGGGACACTTGAGTGTTTATCTATAAAAAAAATTAATTTTCAACATTCTTCAATATTTATCTCACTGGATATGAAGCACTAAATCCTTATATCTTAATTCTTAACATCAACGTTTCTAAACCACACACACACATACACACAAAGTTCTGTGGGCAAAGCAGAGAAATGCTCACAGGGGGATGGGGACTGAGGTCAGACATAGCCAGACCCTCCCAGCACTAAGGGACACTAGATCATAGTGGCACCTAAGGTTAAATTCTTGCCTTAGTAGAAGCTCCCAGGATCCTTGCTCAAGTACTTGTTATACTTAGGAGAT
>PVHY01029171.1:0-14542 GCA_004024945.1 Uropsilus gracilis | reverse complement strand
TTGCCCGGGGTACCACGGACTCAAGCCATCCCCAGCCTCAGCTTCCCAGGTAGCTGGGATTACAGGCATGTGCCACCACGCCCAGCTGTTTTTTTGGAACCAGGTCTCACTACGGGCCCCAGGCGGGACTCGAACCGCGATCCCTGGCCCCGGCCGCTTCATAGGCTGAAGCTTACAAGCACGAGCCACCGTGCCCGGCAACAACAGGATTTATTAACAAGGGAGTTCAACAGGGAAAATGAGAAGTCCTTAAAGCCAAAAGTGGCAGTTATCTTACCCCAGTCACCATTCTCAGTCCCAAAGGTCCCAAAGACACAGTCCAATGATGGTTCCTTTGCCCCTCCGAATTTCAGAAGTAGGCACTTTTGCAAAGCCTAATCCTTTTTCCGCCGAACTCTCATTTCTTCTTTTCTCTCCAGTGTTTCATGCTACTCCAGTTTTTCAATGTGCTTCAAACTTCTTCCACAGTTGCTGATGCACCAATCAGCTTTCCAAATTGCTGGCCATCTCTAGGTACCAGCTTCCCGTATCACCTTGCTACAATGCCATACTCTCCACACTGGCCACACTTCTGCCAGATACTATGACTCCTTGTCACCTCCAGCTCACTCTTCCAGGGGCCTTTTGCCAGCCTGGTCTCTCAGGCTACTCTTTACCTGCCTGCCGTTCTCATCTCTCCTTTCCCACCCCAAAAGTTCTCTTTCCTCCCCAAAAGGTCTCTGTGTCCCCTAAGCTCTGCTCCTTGCCTTTTTTATCCCCCCTGCTTCTGGTCCAACTTCCTGTTCCAACTGCCCTTCTGGCAATTTACCTGCCACAGCCAAGGGGGAGAGGTGCTAACTGCCACTGGCCAATGGGGGAGGAACACCTTGTTAACTGCCACAACTCTGGGGGTAGGGTGGGAGGGTACCCAGTTTCACTGAGATGAAGAAACTGAGATTTCTTCTTCATAGAACTTTGGTCACCCTATCAACACCAGCAACTAGTGTATAACTTCTGTGTCGGTCTCAGCTCCTTCCTGGTGTGATCCAGCAAAGGTTGCTTTGTGAAATTTTATGTGAAGCTTCATGGAGCCATACACTTATTAGAATATCTCCAGTTAGAGTCTCTATGCTTATAAAGTTGATGGAACACCGACTGTTTAATTTGTTCGCTGCTCAGATGGTTTCCATGTTACAAAGGAATGCTAGGGGGAAAAAAAGAATCTTCAAATGCAGAATAAAAAAAAAAAAAGACTAGAATCCAGAGAAGTATGCCTCTCTAGAATCCAAAAGAGTATGTTTCTCTCAACATGTTCTTCATAAATTACTCACATATAAATATATTTCTAACAGAAGCATAGCTATACACATTTATACATATCCAGGCAATGTTTTCATTGTGGTACAGCAGACTGCAAATTTCTCTGTCAACAGAGAAAGACAAGATGGTGTTTGTGGCATTTCTAGACTTAAGGTCCCAGAATTTCAACTCATATCTCTCATACCAAGCTGCTTCCAGAATGTTGACAGTGAGATTTTTATTTATATAGAAACAAGAAAACCTAGGCGAAGTAGCATCTATGTGTGTGTGTGTGTGTGTGAGAGAGAGAGAGAGAGAGAGAGAGAGAAAGAGAGAGACAGAGAGGAGACAGAGACAGAGACGCAGAGACAGAGAGAGAGATTTAATGTGGCCCAGAAAGGTCTCAGAAACATGGGTACTTGAATAAAATAGTATACATAAGTTTTAATGGATGGGGTCAATTCTGTGTCCTCTGTTCCTAATATATTTTTATATTATCTGGAAAGTAACAAGACTTGATATTTTGTGAATATCATTTGCAAAAGTACTGGCAAGAACCTTTCCCTACCTCTCCCTGCTCCCCTTTGCTTGACCATAAATTGGTGATGACTAAGAACATTTTACCATTTTACCATTGGTTAAGGAGTTTAAGTCAACTTCCAAATTTTCAGGTAAGTCAAGAAAAATGGTATTTAATGCATATTTCATCTGTAGCATCAGTGACTTTTGGGTCCTATAAGAAAATCAAGTGCTTTGTAAACCTGTTTGTTTCTCAGCTGCAGGCCTGCTGAACTCTAGACATACTGACCAAGAAGTAATGTGAATGGCAAAAATAGTTGAGCAACTCCCACTAAAAATGTAATCAAGTAGATATCAATACTGGAACATGCCAAACCATTTCTATCATGACACTTCAGTCTGACAATTATTTATTCTGTTTAAAACACATTTTTATACTGAAACCTAGAAAGTGACAAATAGCCAGTAAACTAAATATCACATAAATTCATATGCAGGGTGTTACAGTGTCAATTTTTATGACCAGATCTTGTGAAGGTTCTTTGCCTCTCTGACCCATGACCTATATGTTTCCTTCTTGGGAAAAAATAAGATTATAAGATAGTTTGTAAATGACACAGTGACACATTACAACCTAGAGAACAGGATAATGCATATATGCTTCATTGTTACAGAGTCTCAAGTTCAACTGTCATTAGAACTACCAGCATGAGGTCAGAATGTGCAATCAAAGTGACTGCTTTATAGATGTTAGGAACAGAAAGGATTATTTTCTAGAATTTCTTGTTGCTTTTTTGTTCTAAAAGGGGGGAGAGGTTACTTTCCTCTAAAAGTTCTCTAAAAGTTCTGGAGAGGTTACTTTCTTTGATCCTTTGGTGCCACCTATGGTTCCAAATAGAAAATATTAGTTTAAGTCAGACATTCTAGATACTGTAAAGATACCTTGCTTTCAAATTAGCATATTTATTGCTCAATTATATCTTCCTTGAATTTGATTAAATGAACTGAACATCTGCCTGGAGGACAATTTGATATTATCTATTATAAGATTTTAAATTGTTTAGACTCTTCAACCCACTTATTTCATGTTTAGGAAATGATGATCCACAAAGACACACAATTAGTTTGTTACAGTATTATTTAAAAGAACTTGATATGGAAATGATTATAATGTATCTGTAGAATGAAATACAGGTAGCCATTTAAAAATGTCACAAGAATAAAATCATTATTATAATCACTACATTTCCTTCTTATTTTATGGAAAGGTTTCAGGTCTTTATAAACTGTCAAAAATCAAAAGAGATATATAATTCTATGGCTTTCAAAGCAGACTCAAAGTAATAAAATTTACAACCACAAAACTAAACAGCTGTATGTCTAGAAAACAGAATTTATAAAAATTTTAGAAAAGACTTATGTTTTTGCATATATACCAGCCAAAACAAATGGCATAAAGTCCTAATGTCCCTATTTATAGAGAAAACAAAAGTCACCAGATGGAAATGCATTCAGAATCGAAACCTATTTACCTCCTATGTGCTTATATCTTTGATTATCTCAGATTATCATAGAGGGACTTAATCTCCTCACCTCAGTTTTGGGTTCTAATCTGTTATCTATTTAAAATCTACAACACCCATTATCCCTTTCTTCTGTGTCATATATTCAACTTTCTCTGTCAATTGAATATTTTCTACCAGCTTTAAAATATGCTCCAATAGCTATTATTTTTAACAATAATAATTCCTCACTCAAAATGCATTATCTTCTGCCTTCTGTCTTCTAATAAACAAGTATCCTATCTTTATCTTTCACTTTGTGGTCAGCTCCTAATTTCTATACTTGTAATCATAATTTTCACACATTGTTAATCACTCCAGTTTTATATATCCCCATCTCTCTATCTGAAAATATATAGCCACTGATGATCTTCATGTTCACAAGTTCACATTTCAGTATGTCTGTAGTGTCTCGGCAGTCACTTGTCTCCTTCCTGAACCATTTAGGGTTCTTGTTTTACCCTCTGTTCTAATGACTCTATCATCACCCTTGTCTTATGGAAGCTGAGTCAAAGAGAGGGTAGATAATTACACTAAGATCACAACATTAACATATTGTTAAGTCAGTATTTCCCAGTTCCTTTCAGGAAAATAAAACTTCCTTTGCATTAAAGTGAATCTCTGGATGGTGGGAGAAGCTTGGGGTACAATGATTTGTATATCTCAGGTAAAAATAAAATAAAAATTTAAAAAGTGGATCTCTTGAATCTGATGAATTTTTTTGGAATCCCATGTTAGTATGTCATATATTCTGTAATCACTGAAGTGCTACACACTTTAGGCAAGAAAGACACATATACAGAGTAAGAATCAGTTCCTATAAGAATTAAGAATGAAAGGAGTCTGATACAATCAATTTGTCACCAAATGCATGTCTGTTGTCCTCAAAAGATGATCCTATATTAGGGATTCAGCACTGATCTTTGTTGCTGGTGGGTTAATTAACAGGTGCAGTAGCCATAGCCAGCTGGATGTCCTTACTATAGGTCCAAACCTGTCCTGACAGCCATTCAAGGGTCAAGTGTGCAAGCACTAAGGTGGGGAGGGACAGAGGTGTGGCTATCTACTTCATGAGTCATCCTATCTGGTACAGAAGTTTGTTTGTTTCAGGCTTTCTCTTCAGTAGATATGCTTTGTGGTCATTACATAAGACAAAAAGATCTATAGTTTGTGCTCATTTTCAAAGATCCACATATATGCATTTCCTCAAATAACTATTTCTGATATTCCATTTGCTCATTTTATGCCCCTGAACAGTCAACTAAGTCACTTGGCATTGTTCTGGGTCCATGTGTATGTTTTATCACATGATTTTCATCTCATGCAAATAACTGTGCAAACAACTGCACTACTTTTAACTTTCCCCCCTAACAGGCATTCCCTTCATTATTTTTTGTCAAGGTTGCTGTTGAGCATGACTATAAGGTGGCAGTAGTCCATTTTTTATTAATACCAAAATATTAAGCTGACTCACCTGTGAGTTTTTTTTTCCTACTTTCTATTAGTCACAAAGAACCCTTGTGATATCATCAAGATAAGATTAGGGAGAGGCAGCAATACATGAGAAGTAGTACCTGGAATCCTAATTAACCTCTGTTCTATTGCTTGACAGAATGCTATTGCAGTGACTTGAACTCCTAATCATCAGCTCTGATAATATACATCTTATGCTGTGAAACTCCAGTCTTTTGATATCCTGTGATCAGGCACTCAATCTCTGCTAGCATTTTTTTTTCATATATCAAGTAGTTCTGTACCTCAAAACTCCAGCCATTACTCCAGAATCCTGAAGACATTGCAAAGTATTTCTCATAGTCCTTGTTAGGGACTCCACAAAACATTTGCACCAACCATGGATAACTCCAGTATCATGGAATCTACCAATCCCACCTGCCTGAATTGCAGAGCAGCTTGCACCTCTGTCTGGGTAAAACTCCCTTCCTCTAGACTCTACAAACCATAAGATCCCTAAAAACTGCACTGATCTAAAAGAACTATGAATTTTCATAGCCTGTTATCTATCCTCTGGGACATATTTGCCCTGCTAAGGAATTAGATTATTTGCCATTTCATAAACAGTAAGTACAATTAGCATGATGGTATGATCCTGTGTGGTATGATCCTGTGTGGTATGATCCTGTGTGGAATATGATCAGGATCCAAGTCTTTACTGATTGTGTTAAAATTGTTTTTGAAAGACTTACTGTCACCCTGGAGCAACAATATGAATATACAGCATTTCCTTCAAGTTTGAAAGCAACTGTTTCACTATTGTTACTGATAGAAATCAAAAAGAATACATTAATCAGATCAGTAGCTGCATATCAGGTCAGAACCTGTGCTGATCAGTTCCAGTAAAGACATCAAATCTGACAGAGCAGCTATGGTTGATTAAACTGAAAATTTACCAACATAATTCATCTACTTTTTAGGGGCCATATAGATGATTTGAATAGAGATATTAGAAAAACTGCTATTTACTTTTTCTTTTCTTTTTTTGAGACTAGATATCACTATTTTTGCCTGTGGAACTGCAGGCTCATGTTGCCCAGGGTACCACAGACTCAAGCAATACCCAACCTCAGTTTCCCAGGTAGCTGGGATTACAGGAGCACGCCACCACTCCCAGCTATTTTTTTGGAACTAGGTCTCACTACATGCCCCCAGCAGAACTCAAACCATGATCTGTGGTCCCCACCACAGCTTCCTGGGCTGATGCTTACAGACATGTGCCACTGTGTCCAGCCCTCTTTATGTTTTTTATTTGAGTGATAACTTCTGCAAGTCTCTGGGTGAAATATTGCTTCTGATTCACTGTCTTTGTTTGAAAATGTGTGAGCAATTTCAGGAGCTTCTACTTGGTTCTCTCTAATTTTGTTATCCCATTTTTCTTCATTTCAGAATTTGTTTTGGTTATGAGTATTTGTAGCTTTGATAGATATTGCTAAATTGCTCTCAAAATCATGCTTATTTGTATTTCTACCCATAAAATGTGAAATTACTGCTTCCCCAATCCCAGATAATATTAGTCTTTTTCATTTTTGCAACATGATATGAGAAAAATAACATTTGGTAGAATCTTGCTTTGAACCATTTGATTATAAGTGAAGTTGAAAATATTGTTCATTGATTTTTTTCTCAGAAATCTTCATATCATTTGTGTATTTTTTTAATTAAACTGCTGGGAAGTACAAACCAAAACCACATCACACCAGAAAAATGGATAACAACAAGTGCTGGTGTAAATGCAGAGAAAAAGAGGCACTTTTACACACCTAGTGGGAATTCAAACTCATCCACCCATTATGGAAAACCCTCAAACTACTGAAAATGGAATAACCATTTGATCCAGCGATTCCACTTCTGGAATCTACCCAAAAGACACCAATACACTCATTCAAAAGGAAACCTGTTCTCCTATGTTTACTGCAGCACTATTTATAATAGCCAGGAAATACAAACAACCCAAATGCTCCAAAATAGACAAAAGGATTAAAAAGTTGTGAAATATTTACATAATGGAATATTATTCAGCAATCAAAAAGACAATGCATTTGTGGCAGCATGGATGGAGCTAGAAAGAATCATGCTAGATGAAAACAGAAAGAAAGTGATAAATGCCAGATAGTATCACTTACATGTGGGATATAGAGAAAACACAAAGGAAGAAGAAAAAACTAAAACTAACAAACTGATAACAGAATTAAGCCTACAGCAAGGGAGAGAGAAGTGAGGGATGGCAAAACCAAAGGAGGGATGAGCACAAGAGATCATGATATAGATTCCATGGGTCATTGGTGGTAGGAGAACTTTGGGTATATAATGATGTAAGAAAAAATATGTAATCAATAAGTTTTTTTCAAAATAATTGAAATACTGGACATTTCCTTATCAATTTGTAGAAAATAAATTAATAAAATTAATTTTATAAGTATTATAGGTTTTCCAGTTTTCCTGGTTGGTCGGTGCTCCTTTGGCTTATTTTATGATATATTTTGCCAAATGAGTCAAATATTTATTCACTTTGTCTCTGTCTCTTTGATGGAGATATTTCACTTTTGGAAAATCTGATTTTCCTACCATTCCTCTATTTTCCTCTGATGAGGGTGAGGATGGAGAAGCTGAGATGGTAGAAAAAGGTTCTCTTTATCAAAGACTTTGTCTGGGTTTTGTGCTGTCCCATTTGTTGCTTTTTCTACAAGTTATAAGTATTTTAAATGTTCCACAATTTTGTTTCCTTACTTTTTCCTGATTTTGATTTTTGTAAGTAGATTCCACATGTCAGTTTTAGATTTTGATATCTTTTCACAATTAACACTTTAAGGGATAAACTTGAATGTGACTAGTTTTACTCCTTCTTATTTTATTGTTTCAAAGAGGAAATTTTTAATATACTTTAATACTTACACCTAAAAAATTAAAAGTGATTAGCCAACACACAATTATAAAAAACTAAAGATGAATTAATAAAGTTGGGAGCACGTTCCTTATCTGATTTCCATACTTATTATATAGTTATCATAGTCAAGTCTGTATGTTTTCTCATGCAGGAATAACTAATACACAATGAAACAAAATATGGGACTCTCAAACAAGTCACTGGAAATCATGATACTTGATATGACTATGATCTTTATACATCAGTGTAAAATGATTGCTTTTTAAAGATATGACACCAGGAAAATTTGTTAGTCATAAGGAAATGAAATGAAATTGAACCTCTTATCTTATACCCAACACAACATCAATTCCTGATAAAAGGCAAAACTGAAAAACAATAATATAAGAAACTAGCTCATGACCTCAAAGCAAGGAAAGGTATTCTAAATAAGATACGGAGACATTCCCACAACATGGCAGAACAGGGAGACTGAAAGCAGTCGCTCTGCTGAAAAATATAGCTTCTTTAAAAAAGGGAAAAGGATACAGCATCCCAGAAAATCTCAGATTCTTGCATCAGGTCAGCAGATCACCTCCAGGAAGACCAAAGACCAGAGAGCAAAGCCCAAGGGCATGGGACGACTAAGAGAGCAGCAGCTCCTCTAATGCCAGCCATATCAGTCATTGGTGCACCTCTGAGGAAGCATCCACAGCCAGCTAGAATCGCAGCCTTCATTAGCAGCAGTAGCAGCATCAACTGACACCAACACCAGCTGACTCCACCCGGGGACATCTTGGTTCCTGTGGAAACTCTGGAGATTGAAGCAACACAGAACCACTTATAGTTCCTTCAGAGCCAGTCACCATATTGGCTCTAGTACACTGTGGAGGAGGCACCCCCAGCCAGCTGGAACCACTGCCCTCATCAGCAACAGCAGCTGCAGTAGCAGCAGCAGCCGCAACAGCAACATCACCTCTGACCCCAACACCAACTAACCAAAATGTCCAAGGAATCATACCAATGAACATCAGTGGTGCAGGGGCATCATAGACAGAACAAACCCAAAGGCAAACTATGAAATGAAAGAAAATCAAAAATGATCAAACAAATGTTCCAGGGAATAATACACCACAGAAAGTCAGCCTAATGAAATCAACAGCATGGACACAGAAGACTATTTCAACCTGACTGTAAAAGAATTCAGTTATCATAAGAAAAACACTGAAAGATTTCAGAGAAAAGGCAGAGAAGGAAAAGAATAATATGCAGCGCACAATCAACAAGCTAAAGAATGAAAATTAGACTTAAGGAAAATAGAAGAACTTAAGGAACCCACGAAGAAAGAATGGCTGGAATAAATAAAAGAATGTATCAGGACTCTTGAAGACTCAGAGATGAAAAGAACCCAAAGAAAAGGAAGAAGACTGTAAGAACTATCTGACACCATAAGATAAGGAAATATCAGAATTATGGGAATACCAAAAAGAGATGATAGAGACAAAAGAACTGAGAAACTATTCAAGTAAATAGTTGAAGAGGACTTCCCAAATATGAAGCAAGAAACAAAAATAGAGTTACAGGAAGCTAGAAGAACATCAAATTACCACAATGAAAACAAAACTACTGTAAGACACATAATAGTAAAACTTGAGAAAATCCAAGACAAAGAGAATATAATGAAGCTAGCAAGAGGCAAGAAACAGATAACCTATAAAAGAAAACCTATTAGACTCACATCAGACTTCTCTGAAGAAACACTGGGCAAGAAGAAAATGGAGCAACATAGTCAACAAACTCCAAGAAAATAAATGGCAGGCTATGAGAGAAAAAGATGGACCTTCTCAGACCAATAAAATCTTCAGAAATTCACTTCTACTGACCCCCCCCTTCAAGGTATATTACAAGAAGCTTTAAACTTTAGGTCAGCAGAGGAACAAACAAGAAGATCATAACAAGGTTATGAATA
Source organism: Uropsilus gracilis (assembly GCA_004024945.1). NCBI lineage: Eukaryota > Metazoa > Chordata > Mammalia > Eulipotyphla > Talpidae > Uropsilus > Uropsilus gracilis. Next base: position 4,836 of record PVHY01029171.1, on the reverse strand, counting down.
TAACAACAACAAAAGGATGAACAAAATGATAAGTATGGATCAAGTATTGATATGTGGTGACATGCCAGTAATCATCCTAAATATTAATGGACTAAATACACCAATAAAAAGATACAACCCATCCTCTGCTCTCTCCAGGAAACATACCTAACTGCTAAAGATAAGTATAGATTGAAGGTAAAGTGTTGGAAGATTGAAAGTAAAAGAAGGCAGATACAGCCATACTTATATGTGACAAAATAGACTTCAGAATAAAAAAGATGACAAGAGACACAGGTGGCCACTGCATAGTGATCAAGGAATCAATAAACCAGGAAGATATAACACCCATTAGTAAATATTTACCAAATGAAGGAACACCAAAATACATTAGACAATTGCTAACATCTTTTAAAAAAGACATTAGAGAAAATACATATAGATTTCAACTCCCCATTCTCACCAAGAGATAGCTCAAAGAAACAAAAAATAAACAAGTACACAGAAACTCTAAATGAACACCTAGGCCAAATGGAGGTAATACAGAGCTATAGGACACTACACCCACAAAAAACTGACTACACATATTTCTCAAATGCTCATGGATCATTCTCTAGAATTGACCATATACTAGGCCACAAGATCAGCATCAACAAGTTTATGAAAATTTAAATCATACCATCTATTTTCTCTAACCACAAAGGTATCAAACTAGAAATTAACCATGAAAAGGACTGGAAACCTCCCATTTCATGGGATTGAAGCCATCACTATTGGAAATACAGTGGATTAATGAGGAAATCAAAGAAAAAATAAAGAAATATTTTGAGATGAATGACAATGAGGATACAACCTTCCATGATATATGGTATGCTGCAAAGGCAGTAATAAGAGGGAAATATATAGCAACACAGTCCCACATCAAGAGACAAGAAAATACCAAAAGAAACAACCTCATCTAACATCTGAGAGGGCTAGAGAAATAACAAAGAAAAATCCAAAAGCACGTATAAATATGGAAGAAAGTAATCAAAATTCAAGCAGAAATAAATGAAATAGAACCAAAAAAGACAATCCAAAAGACCAACAAAACAAAAAGCTGGTTATCTGAAAAGATAAACAAACAAAATAGATAAACCTCTACCCAGGCTCACAAAGCAGAGAAGGGAGAAAACAGAAATAAATAGAATCATAAAAAAAGAGGAGAAATTACGACAAAGCAGAAATCCAGAGAATAATTAGGGATTTCTATGAACATCTATATGGAAATGAGTTCAACAACCTAAAAGAGATGGACAAATTTTTAGCAGCATACCTCCATCCAAAATCAGATAAAGAACACATAGAAAGCCTAAATAAACCAATCTCAAGCAGTGAAATTGAAACAGTAATAAAATCACTCTCCCCCCCCCCAAACAAAAGCCCTGGACCAGATGGATTTACAAATGAGTTCTACTAAACACTCAGGCATGAACTGGTACCCATCTTATGAAAACTCTTTCAAAAAACAGAGAAGTCAAGAACACTACCATATACATTCTATCAAGCCAACATCACGCTAGTACCAAAACCAAACAAAGATAACACAAAGAAAAAAATCTACAGACCAATCTCCCTAATGAACACAGATGCAAAAATTCTCAACCAAGTCCTAGCAAATAGAATCCAAAAATACATTGAAACAATAATACACCATGACCAAGTGGGATTTATCCCAAGGAAACAGGATGATTCAACATATGAAAATCAATTAATGTAATCCAGCACATGAAAAAATAGAAAATTTTTTTAAATGATCATATCAATATATGCTGCAAAAGCATTTGACAAAGTTCAACATTTATGATGAAGGTCCTCGAAATTCTGGGGATAGTTGTAATTTAACATCATAAAAGCAATAAATGAAAAATCCATAGCCGATATCATCCTAAACGGTGCAAAACTGAAAGCCTTCCCTTTGAGACTGGGAACCAGGCAAGGCTGTCCACATTCACCACTGCTTTTCAATATAATACTGGAAGTCCTAGTTGGAGCAATAAGGCAAGAGAAGGACATACAAGGAATCCAAATAAGGAAAGAAGTAAAATTATCAGTGTTTGCAGATGACATTATAATTTATATAGAAAACCCTAAAGACTCTAACAAAAAATTAACGAAAATAATAACCCAATTCAGTAAGGTAGCCAGTTACAAAATCAACACACAAAAATCAGTAGCCTTCTTATATACCAAAAACAAACAAACAAAAAAACAATTTGAAGAAGAAGAAATTAAGAAAACCACTCCATTTACAATTGTACCAACAAAAATTAAATACCTGGGAATAAACAACAAAAAACATGAAAGACCTATACAAAGAGAACTATGAAACATTGCTAAAAGAAATAGAAGACACAAAGAAATGGAAAGATTTTCCCTGCTCCTGGATTGGAAGAATCAATGTTATCAAAATGGCCATCTTTTCCAAAGCAATTTGCAGATTCAACATGATCCCAATAAAATTTCCAATGACATTCTTAAAGAGATAGAGCAAAAATTTCTGAAATTCATGTGAAGTAATAAAAGTTCTCGAATTTCCAAAGCCCTCATGACCAAAAAGGAGAACAGAGGTATTACAATCCCAGACTTCAAATTATTTTACAAAGTCATAATAATTAGAACATGATGATACTGGAACAAAAAAGAACACTCAGACCAGTGGAACAAAATTGAAAACCCAAAAATAAAGCCACATAACTAATTTTTGATAAAGGGGTGGAAAACATACATTAGAACAAGGACAACTTCTTCAATAAATGGTGCTGGAAAAATTGGAACACTACATACAAAAAAATGAATCCAGAAGACTCCCCACACCATGTACAAAACCAACTCAAAATGGATAAAAGGCTTGGATATAAGATCTGAATCCATAAAATATAGAGGAAAATATGGGCAGAACACTCCAAGACTTACACTTCAGAAACATCTTTCAGGACAAATCTACAGATGCCAAAAAAATGAAAGAAAACATACACAGCTGGGACTACATCAAACTAAAAAACTTCTGTACAGCAAGAGACAATAATCAAAACTAAAAGAAACCCAAACTAATGGGAAATTTTTTTTTTGCCTTCCATACAAGTGATAAGGATCTGATAACAAAATCCACAAAGAACTCACACAACTTAACAAAAACAAAGCAAATAGCCCAGTCAAAAACTGGGGGGAACTAAAAAATATACTTATCCAAAGAGGAGGAAAAAAAGCAAGAATAATTAAGTTGTGACTTCTCTGGTCTCTGACTTTTCTTGAGGGTGTGTGAAAGCTATATAGAGCAACAGTATGAGGAAGTAGAATTGTAGCAGTTTCACTTTTGCTTTAGAATATATTTATTTGCTTTTTCAAAATGACATGCAACCAAATGGGAAAATATTTTTGCTCTCCTCCCAACTGACAGGGATCTGATATCAAAGATCCACAAAGAACTCATGCATCTTAACAAAAGCAAAGCAGAAGCCCAGTAAGAAAATGGGGAGAACTAAAAAGACCACTTCTCCAAAGAGGAAATACAAATGGCCAATAGGAATATGAAAAAATGCTCAACATCACTAAAAATCAGGGAAATGCAAATCAAGACCACAATGAGATATCATCTTACACCACTAAGAATGGCCCATATAAAAAAAAGGGGGGGGGTAACAAGTGCTGGCATGAATGTGGAGAGAAGGGAAAACTTTTACACTACTGGTGGGAATGTAAACTGGTCTAATCACTATGGAAAGCTGTGTGGAGGCCTCTCAAACTATTGAAAATGGAACTACCAGTAACGCTACTTCTGGGAATCTACCCAAAGGTACAAAAACAGTAATTCAAAAGGACATCTGTATTTAGATGTTTATTGCTGCACTATTTATAATAGCCAGGATATGGAAGCACCCAATGCTCCAAAACAGATGACTGGATCAGAAAGTTGTATATTTACACAATGGAATATTACTCATCAATCAAAAAAGTCAAACTATATGATTTGCAACAACATGAATGGAGCTAGAAGGAATCATTTTAGCAGAAATAAGTCAGAAAGAAAAAGAGAAATGCTGGATGTTCTCACTTATATGAAGGATAGAGAGAAAATAAACAAACAAGAAAAAATTTAAACTTTCAGCAGAACTAAGCATAGAGCAAGAGAGGTAGAGGTAGAGGAGGGTAAAATCAGGAGAGGGATGGGTACATGAGATTAAGGTGGTACACAGGTGATTAGGTGGTAGGAAAACCTCACTGGTAGACACAATGTAAAAATATATTTATTTATTTATTTATTTATTTATTTATTTATTTATTTATTTATTTTAGTAAATATTTTATTTTTTTATTTATATATAAATTTCACAACTTTGTAATCTCAAGGGTTTGCCTCCCCTCCCTCCCCTCCCTTCCCCCCCTTTCCCTCCTGTTCATAGTTGTGCATTTCATTTTGGTGCTTAGCTTGTTTTGACTTTCCTCAAGGCTTTTATTTATTTATTTTTTTCACTATATCCCATACATTAGTGAAACCATTTGGTTCCTGCCTTTTTCTTTATGGCTTGTTTCTGCTAATATGATTTCTTCTAAATGCATCCATGTTGTCATGAAGTCGTCCAATTTGTCATTTTTAATTGATGAGTAATATTCCATCATGTATATATACCACATTTTTTTCATCCAGTCCTCTGTTTTGGGGCATTTAGGTTGTTTCCATGACCTTGCAATTATAAATTGTGCTGCAGTAAACATCCGGGTACAGGTGTCCTTTTGTACCCACATTGAGGTCTCTTTTGGGTAGATTCCCAGGAGAGCAATTGCTGGGTCAAATGGTAGTTCCATTTTCATTAGCTT